>CM020509.1:17997500-18285000 GCA_009823395.1 Thamnaconus septentrionalis | reverse complement strand
CCCCCCTGTGTTTCCACTGATGTCTCGCTGATGTCAGCTTGCGTGTGGGAAAAAAACGGGGTTGCCCGGGCAACGGCGCCTTCCCCCAAAGCGGGCCTGGCTGCCGCAAAAAAATGCAAAAAAAAAAAAAAGAAATAATAAAATGCAGCGGTTGCAGTCGTTTCTTTCCGCTTCATCACAAAATGTGCTGCCAGCGAGGGGAGAGGAGAGGAGGGGAGGGGAGACGAGGGGGGGAGAGTGAGATCCTCCTGATCTCATGTGGCACCCTCAGAAGTAGGGCAGCACTTAGGTCACATGTTTAGGTCAGTCACCCGTCACTTTGGGATTCTCTAATGCACCCTGTCAACCGCTGCGCCGCCGACAGCGTCGCGCAGAAACACAAAAGGCTCGTCTGGCTCGGCCCACGATGCCTCCCGACCGCTCCTCTCGCCTCCACAGCCTCTGCCGGCCACTACCTCTGAGTTTGCCCCATCAGCTTGGAGGCTCTTGCACCAAACGGCTCTTTTTTTTTTCTTTTTTTTTTTTAACTTTCCTCCACCACCAGCAATGTTCCAGTGCAGTTCGGAGTAACGCGCTGGAAAAGAGGGATGAAGTCATTTCACTCTTGCAGTTTGTGCGTCTGCCTCCGGTGGTGTGGAAGAACACAATGCTGCTGAATCATAGCTACGGCCGTGTCTGAAAGTGAATAGCGCCGTTTTGCAGTGGTGTGTGTGTGTGAGTGCGAGTCTGAGTGAACGTCGGCATTCACTATATAGGCCACCCTATCTGTCCCACAGTGCACTGTGAAAATCAGCGGACTGACGGTGACAATATATCCCAGCATGCACTTTTCATATGTGAAGAAAGGAAAAAAGACAGGAGGAAAAAAATGCGTCATGCGTCGATGGATGAGGAGACCGACATTACCCGACCTCACCTGTGAAAAAATATCCAAAGAAAAAAAAAACCCCAGAATCGTTCAATCACCCTGACTGAAACAGAATCAGTTCCAGGTCATAACCTCAACATCCTCGACATTTTATTACAGCTGCGTCATGCGTCTCCTGTGTTCTTACTTCTTCCTGGACGCATTTAATTTGTTTGTTTCCCCTTCTTCTTCTTCTTCTTCTTCTTCTTCTTCTTCTTCTTCTATTTTTTTCCCTGGGAACTTCAAAGAGATTGTTCTCCTGTTAAGTTGGAGAAAACAGGCGCCCAAGGCGTCCCTTGAGGCGACCACGCTGTACGAGAGATTGTTATTGTCCTGATGTTGTCATTGTCAACAGATCTGCACACACACCCAAACACACACACACACACACACACAAACGCGCACACGCACGCTGTCGGCCAGCGTCAGCCATCTCTGCCCCCGCAGACGCAGGCCAGTATTTAGGTCAGTTGATTTGCAGATGGGTGGCCAGCGACGCTGCCGCTAGTTTGGGCTTCCAGGAGCCGATACAATAGGCCAGTCATGGCTGGGCCGCGGCCACCCCGGAGAGGCCGGAAGTGGCGGCTCTTTATAATCATAACGGACAGCGTTCGCTTACGGATACCAAACAGCATTAAGGGTCCAACTAATGAGTGTCGCTGCGAGATTTAGAGCGCGGCGAAGAATGCTCAGTCTGTCGCTGTGGAGATAAGACCCCTCATATGACTCGGTGCTACTAGCAGCGTGTTACCGAGGTCCCCCTACTTCTGTTCCTTTGTGTGCTCACATCCTCCGGCCACTTAGCACTCATTAGATGTAGAATTTAATATTCTGGCTTTTGACCACGTTCATATTGGCGGCGTAAGACTGTTGTGTCCGGGGCGTTCCATTATCCCTCTTGAGGAAGCGCTTTTTTTCTTCCGCTAATCTCCTTCAGCGCGAACATCTTAAAGGACATTACACTCGGACACTTTGCCACAGAAGCAGAAAAACGGATGAATATTTTAGTTTGGAGGCCGAAGGTAATCTGCCGTCAGAAAATCACAGGAAATAAAGGTCGTGTCCAAAGAAATGAAATATGCTGAAACTTTTAATTGAACTTTTAATTTTGCTTTAAATATTTAATCACTACATACACAAATGAATGTAAACAAATAATCTTTCAATCCTCATTCACAAACATCCAATATTCTCAAATTTTGTTCTCATTAATGTTCATCATTTCCCTTTAGTATCGTAAACTATCATCACAAGAGAACGTTGATTTCAAAGCCTCACGTATATCAAAATAACAAAATTACTTTTTAAAAATGAGAGGTTGTCATCTTTTTTTTTTTTTTTCAAAAGAATTTGTTGTCACTCCAAAACGCATTTCAAAGTAAAGGTTCAACCATTGATTTATTGCAGCCAGCTTATCACACCATTGTGTCACGGTATTAAAATCCAGCGGGTTCAATTGATCTGAACTCTGAGAGCCAGTTAGCGCAACAGTGAACTGCAGTAGCTGTTCTCCGGAGGGGATTGGATGCCCTCACCCTTCCTCCGTCTCTTCCAGCCGCTGCTGCCTTTTATACTCTGACGCAGACGTCAGAGTCATCCGAGGTTGCTTTTAATCTCTGACAGGTGACTGAGATGTTTTGCATGCAGTATTTGCACAGGTGGGGTTAGCGAAGGGGGACCACCGCGGGAAATGATGTGGGGAATTCGAAGGTCTCTCCAGTAGCACAGACTAAATTAGGCCATTAGAGTTTCATGGACGTCCACGATGTTCATTCATGATTCGACTTGAGCTCAGGCGAAACAGCCTTGCGTGATGAATCGGAGCAATAACAAAAAGAAAGAAACACTGAATGCGTTCTCTTGCAATGAGACTTTAGCTCTAGGTTTTAGCTTCCTGCTAAAACTGATGTTTTGACGCACCTTCTGTGTGTCTGCAAGAAGATCAAAACAAGGGAGCAGTGAAGAGGCCTCAGAGGGGGCAAGGAACACCTGGCTGCGGGTGTTGCCTCTGACCTGGTGGAGGTGACAGACACGCAAACATGCACGTGCCTAGCCCGTCATCTGATTGGCTGCCCCAGGCGCCACCCAGTGTGAACGGGTGGCGCCTGTCGAGCGGCGGTGCAGTTCAACCTCCAACCAGAGGGGCCGCCCTGTTGCGTCTGTGGGTCTGTTGGTCCTATAAATCAGCGTATCGCGGAGCTGTTTTCTCCTACACTTTTTTAAAAAGGATTTAAAAATATAAATATATATGTTTATATATGTATTTTGGAGGACAAACATTTACTATAGCTGATAGATAGATATACTTGATTTATTTTTATGGAATACATTTCAGTGCTGTGGAAATGAATTTGGGTCACAATATCATGATAAGGAAAAAAAATGTGTCCTGAGACACCAGTTGAGAACCACTGTTTTAAATTGAACTCATAGCACTGCAATGATAGTAGAAGAAGAACAACAACAACAGCATAAATGGTGATTGGTGAATCCATTCACGGTGTGTCAGTATTTACACAATATATTAATGCCCTCATCGAGAAGGACACCACACCTGGCCAACTGGCAAAAAGCCTGCAAGTATTCAAAAGTAAAAGAAGAAAAAAAAGAAGTAATTTTCTATCAATGAAGTCGATAATTGTTTTCATTGCATTAGCAAACTGTTGTAACTCTTTAAAACCAGCCAGTGGTTGTAGAACCACGCTGTTACACCACGCAGACAGAAATTCAATTATTTCAATGTGATTAAACTAAGAATGAAATCACGATGAGATATAGTTGTTCTTCTGAGCATCCACAGCAGCCAACTCTGCCCTTCTGCCATCAATGAATGAAGAATTTCATTGTGGTACTTCAGTAACAAGATGCATGAAATTATCAAATAAGAACCATAAAACAATTATTTACCAAAGTAATTAGGTTTTCAAGTATTTTAGTACGTCTTTGTATTTGTTTAAGCAATTATTTCTTTAATACTTTTGATTAATTAATGACGCATTCAATTATTTATGCAATGAGACTTTATTTAATTTGGCAGATTCATTTTGCAGTAAAAAGACTTCAGTATGTTCCAGCCAGCCAAGGCTGTCAGAACAAATGGCTCGGAGGGATGTCATGAGTATGGTGGAGGAGGTCGGTGGTTCACGTCAACTTTGACAGCCTCATGTTTGACAGTCAAGGAAAGATAAAGACTCCGAAACAAAGATTGTGTGGCCGTGAGGATAAATAGCTGGGGGCTGGCCATGAAGAGGTTGTGGGTTCAAATCTTGTTAGAGTTTACAAGACAAAGGAAGTCCAGCAGTACAAAGTATAAAAGTAAATGCACCAGGAGAACTCCACCACGCCACCTATAGGTCAACCGTGACCATTTTTAAAAAAATATGGAAACTTATCTGAATAAAAATGTTCATGTATTTCAGTGCATATTTAAGTATACTTAGGTGTTTCATGGCTCTCTACATCACTGATGAGATGCTTGTCATGATGCTTGCAGTAAATAAAATGTTTTAATAACAGTAGTAGGGGGCAGTTGTGGCTCAGTTGGTTGAGTGGGCTGCGAATTGATGACCGAAGGGTTGGCGGTTCGAATCCCGGCTCCAACTGCCCACATGCTGAAGTACCCTTGGGCAAGACACTGAGCCCTAAATGGCTCCCAATGGGGCTGGCGGCACCTAGCATGGCAGCAGCCACCCATTGGTGTTTCAATGTTTGTGTGCATGTGTGAATGAAAGGCCATTGTAAAGCTCTTTGGGCACTGTGAAGGAAAGTGCTCTATAAGTGCAGTCCATTTACCAATAGCATGTCAATTGATTTTCAAACGATGCAGTTCTCTGCTGTGCAAAGCCTGAATCTGACGTGGCGTCTCTTCCTTTCCTCACTTCCTGCAGTGTCTCCTCGTTGAAATGGCCACTTCTCCTTGCCAGGGTTTTCAAAAAGAAATCTTCCAGCAGGTGCGAAGCGTGGATTCAACACGCTGCGTCCGACTAGATCAGCGCACCGTTTCTGCAAAAGTGGGGCAAGCCAAATAAGTGACGCATGGACTTCATTCGCTCGTCTCCGGTGGCTTCATTTAGAGTCGCAGATTATTGATAGAACGCAGCGCTAAAGTTAATTTTGCATATTATCCCAGCAGTGCGCCTGTGCGTGATTTGTGCTCCGTGCCCTGCTCAGTCGCTTTTCAATCCTGCATGCGAGCAATTTAAGGGGGCCGGTCCATTACGCGTAATTATATTTTTGGTAGTTTGAAGGCGGGTTGCTCTCGGGCACCGCCGTGTCTGGACGCACCTGCAAAACACACTTTCGTAAGCTGCAGGAATGCGGTCAGAGGAGTGAAAAGTTGAAATCTCCCACGCCTTATTATTATGATGTGTTGTGCCGCGGCAACTCTTTTGTAATGTCAAAAGCATCAAGAGAAGTTTGAGAAAAAAATTGGGTTCGCGGCGGGGGGAGCGGGTGGGGCGGGCGGGTTGTGAGGCGGCGCCAAAAAAAAAAAAAGAAAGAAAAAAAAAGAGATCCAAAGCTTGAAGGCATAATACAGTAATTGGAAAATTGTGCAAATGCATTTTGGAGTCACGTTATATAAATGGCCGGCAGAGATAATGCCTGAGATTGGAAGGAGCGGCCTAATTGAGAAAAGAAGATGGAGGATGAGAGAAAGAGGGAGGTGGTGGTGATGCTGCTGCTGCTGCTGAGGGAGGAGAGGAGTGTGGCTTTTAAATTGGGTGAAGAAAATGTGGATGGAAATGGGATGTTTTCAAAGGCGTGGGAGGGTGAAGGAGGGAGGGGGGCGGGTGGAAGGAGGGGGGGGAGGTGAGGGGAGGGGGGTGCTCCTCTTTAAGCGAGGCGGGAGAAGGGAGAGAAAGAGAGGGAATAATTCCCACTTTCTTTCTCAGACTCCACACCTGTGACCCAGCAGCCAGCCAGCCTAACTGTTTCTACCACAAGTGTGTGTGTGCGTGCATGTGTGCGTGTTTCATATGCGTGCAAGTCTCTTAGGTTCTCGCACTCCGGCAATGATTGATGAGTCCCGGCCAGCCCTGGATCGCTGCCACGGCCCGGGCCTGATCAGGCATGTTCTGGTCATAACAATGCCATCAATATGTGGCTGACGGCTGTGAGTGCACATGTGCGCAATGGAACTTTTTTTTTTTTTTTTTTTTTTTTTTTTTTTAGGGTCTCTCTCTCTCTCTCTCTCTCTCTCTCTCTCTCTCTCTCTCTCTCTCTCTCTCTCGCTCGCCAGAACCCGCCAGAAAGATACTTCTGGTGGAATTTCCATTTCCTGCCCCTCTGGATTAAAGAGGAACGTTGTTTAGATGTAGCTGATTGGAATGTGAATCACATTAATTAGGCCCGCACCGAGAATCCATATGTTGCTCTTTGACTAATGAACTCGGCTTTCGTGGTTTTGTTTCCTCCTCTCTCCAATTTTTCCTTCTTTGAGCACGAGCTCGAGTTCCCCCCTCTCTCACCCCTCAAGCTGGAACTGCCCCCCCTCCCCCCACCACCCTAAAAAATCTGCTTGATATTTGATGAGCGGCATCCGAGCGGAGGCATTAGTGGGCCTGCATTATTTATGGGCGGTGAGCGATGCATTAACTCATCAATTATGTAAAGGTACATTACATGAGAGGAGACATGTCTCATAGCATGTCGTTATTGATTCTGGTGCGAGTTACAGCGTCTCCCGCGTGATCCATTCGCCAAAAAAAAAAAAAAAAAAACCATTGCGGGATGCCGCGCGAGAAATCACCGGAGGGCTGCATGGACAAAAGCCCCCCTCTGGGGTGCGCTGCAACAGCCGGGAGGGCTTGCCGTTAGACTCAAACTTGTTTGCCGCAGCGTGGAGGCGTCAGCAGAATTTGGGTGGGAGCGGATTGTGTGGAAACGGCGCAAAGGGGGAAACTTGTCTCCCGTTGCCAAAAGGAGCGACAGCGATCCTGCGGAATTCTTTCCCTCGTCTGGTTAGCCATTTCTTTTCATCTCCTGCTGACAACTTTATTTTCCGTCAATGGTTCCGTCGCCGGGCCCCGTGGCCCCATCCGCCGCCCCGCCCCTCGCAGGCAAAAGCGATGCGAGGGCAAACGAAATGAGAGGCTAACTATGCTAATGCGAAACCTGTCAGGCTAACCACCGGCAGCTAAAGCAAAGATAAAGTGCTTAGCACAAAGCAAAAGGATTCTTTTTTTCCCCCCTCCTCGCTCACCTCAAAAGGTGCCTTTTTTCATTTAGTTTTCATCAGTCTGAAAGTAATTATAATCACGGCCACGCTCTGAATTCATGATGCGCGTTTTTCTCTTCTTTTTTATTTTTTTTCCTTTTTTCTAAGATGAAAGTTCACCAGTGTTTGAGGAATGAAAATGCAGGGCCTCGCCGCGCTACTCGGCTCTCGCTCGCCTCTCTCCACAAAAGTGTCTGTGATCCTTTGCGGTGATTTCATTTCCCACATTATGGACTCTTGGAGGAAAAAAAAAGAAACGGGTGTGGAAAAAGAAGCAAAGGCTTCCCTGGAAGTTCTCATCAGAATTAGCATTCACGGTCATGGGTAAAAATGAGTGTAAGTTAAATTGCTCCCAAGCCGGCCCCAACCGCCGGCAGCTGTTGCTCTCCCAGGTGACTTGTTTCATCTATAAAGACATGTGAGCCACCATGTTACTCTCCGAGCGGGAAGAAAAAAGAAAAGAACGAGTGGTAGCGGCGGCGGCGGCGGCGTGGGGGGGGGATTACACGCGCTGGTATCAAGCGAATGCTCATGAGAACGCTCTCAACGGCAGTTTAAAAATGTACCAGCGTTTAAATATGCAAATGAGCAGGAGGCTGACACTTGAGTTGACAACAGTGTTTAAAAGACGAGCGGCGATAATTGTCGGAAGCTACTCGAGTCTCTTAATGGCGCTCATTAAGATGGGGGGAAAAAAAATATTATTGATGCTTTTAGAAATAAACCATCTTTTGTACTTTGGATGTGCTACAGCTGCATAAACCAGTTTGTGTTGTGTGGTCGGGGGTTTTTTTTTTTTTTTCTTCACTTAAATTTCAAAGCAATAGTTCACCCAAAACCCATTTTCAACTCAACACTGTGTCGATTCAGGGCTGCGGTGAGATTCTTCAAATCCGTGTAACCACTCCGGAGTTTCACGGAGGGAACGAGCACGACTCACTCACTGCCAGCACAATGGAAGTCTTGTCCTCAAAGCTAAACAAAAACAACGGAAGAGAGACGTGTCTCCGCGCTGCGCACGGTTTCGTCCGCCCATGTTCACTTCAATTTGTCATAACACTGTTTTTGGTTTTTTTGTATTTTTTTTTTCCTCCACTGCAGCCTCAAAGCCAACATCCACGTCCTGCATTAGCCTGGACTTCCCACACCGGCCAGAGCTAACATGAATGTGATACCGGGTCCGAGAAAGCCTGCAGGACGGTGGATGTTTTGGCTGAAAACATGAAGGTAATGTTGTGGGTCGGAGTCAAATTATACTGCGGGGTCTTCCAAGCACTTGGAACAACAGCACAACAGCAGGAACCAGATCTTTTCAAGAGTTTTTTTTTGTTCCCGTTGTTTTCCTGCTTTAATGTTTGTTCACATGGCTAACAAAGGCTTCCATTGTGTCTGCTTTGGCAGAATTCTTTCCCACTGTGAAAAATTTGTAATGGTTATGCGGATGAGAAAGTGTTCTCAGAGTCTTATTAGAAATAGTAGTTAATATATATTTTTTTAAATATCTATCTCATGTTATTTTTTGGGCCATTTGTTGTGGATTTTCTTCTATTGAGGTTCTTACGTGGATGAATTTAGTATTTATTAACACGCATAAGCACACGCAGACAAACACGGGCGCATGCAACCATTTGTTCTCCTCTTTTATCAACAAATTAAATCAGCAGCGCAATTATAAAACCGAGCTAATATTTGCTTTATTTATGTGCGAGGTCCAAGAGGTGAAGGAGGGGAAAACCGCCGGGCAACAGGAAGCGTCTCTTAAAATTCAACTGATGCTTGTATATGATTGTGATGTCGGAGAACAATGACGGAAAGCCCTGCGGCAAATGCATACACAAACAGACACACAGAGAAAAAAACAAAACATAACAAGAACATGCAGCCACACACACACACACACACACACACACGAGGTAGTTCAGTGGGGGGAAGGTTTTAATAAACCCACAGTAACGTGGATCTACGGGGGCGTCTCGGGACTGAGCCAGGAAACCAGATGAACGTAGCTGCCCCGGGGCTCGGAGAGGAACAGGGTGGGAGGGGTGAGGAAGGGGAGGGGTGAGGGAGAGGGGAGGTGAAGCCACAGGCACATTAATGTCTCACATTGCCCTTACTTTTCTCTCTCTCTCTCTCCTCAGTCTCACAAAAGCGGGCGAACAATGACGTGTTTGTCAAAGGGAGGGGGGGGGGAAAGAGGAGAAAAGAAAAGAAACGCACAATCGCTTTAATGACATTTCATGGCATCACTCGCGGTTTTGTCCCCGGCTCGACTGGGACGGATGCAACAGTAGACGCACGTTGAGCGAGCAAGAGAGAGAGAGAGAGAGAGGGAGCGGCCAATCAGGTTTAATCATGTATGAGGAAATGTAATTTCAGAGGTCGTCAGCAGGGGGGTGCGTGAGGGCGTTGGTTACTATGCGAAAAGGCGTGTCCGCGCTCCACCGCAATATGAATTTATGAAGCCTGCCCGTGATTTCAATCTGACTAATGTATCAGAACAAACCCATCTGTGCCGCGCTGACCCCTGAGGTGAGGGGATTTTTAGGCACGGGGAGTCGAGCTCGGCCCGTCGGTCCGTCGGTCGGTCGGTCGGTTGGTCGGTTGGTTGGCTGCGAGCGTGGGCGGCGGCAGCCGCGGTGGTTTACGCCCCCAACCAAGCAGAGCGCAGCGGGGAATGAAATCTTTTAGCGCACATTTTCGGTGAAGAAGGAGAAGAAGACAAAAAGCGGGACACAAAAGAGAGAGAAAGAAAGAAACAATCTGGGCCAGACCAAGTTCCATGGGAAAAAAATTTTATTTATCAATATGCGGTAGTTTTCCAAACTGGTGGAACGTTATTTTTCCATTGTAGCTGGTGCCAAAAAGGTTACGCCGAGAAAGCGCAGAAGGAGAACATCAACAAAAAAAAAAAAAAATCAAATCAAATGAAATAAAAGGTGAATGGCGAAGAAAAAACAAAAGGAACAAAAGAAAAAAAAAATAAAATAACAAAACATGACAGTTATGTTTCAGACGAGAAAAAAAAAACAAGGGAAACAAATTCGACAGGTTCTGCTTACACATGCACATTGAGAGAAATAATACTGTGGCTTTGAACAATAGCAGATATCAAATAAGAGTGCGGCTCATATCGCCAACCACCAACATCCTTGTGCTAAATTAGAAAAGGAGGGAGAGAGCAAGTTTAAAACAAAGGACCGCCTGGGAGATAATGAGTGGTGTAAACCGGATGATTTATTGGCGAGGCGCAGCATGGTCGCACTCATACACAGCCTCTTCTCTTCCTCCTCCTCCTCCTCCTCCTCCTCCACATCTTTCTCTGTCTGGCCCAGTATGCTTATTAAAAGCTGAAGGGGGATAAAAAATAAAAAAAAAGGGGGAAAAAAAAAGAAAGAATAATCTTGCTGGAGCAAAATGTTTTTTTGTTACATTTCATGAAGGAGCCGAGGGTGTCGGTAACTCAAAGGCAGTGGGAACATCGCAGTTCATCGTGTGCAGAGTTAAGTGCTGCTTTCTCCAACAGGGGAAGAAAAAAGGGACCTTATCATTCGTCGCTTTCAATGACCTATCCATTTCAAAAAGCCGCCCGGCGACGGGAAGAAGGAAGAAAAAAAAAAAAAAAGTGTCGGTCCTGAACAGTTTCTGAGCAACTCCGGTCCTGTCGAATGGCGATGTGAAAACTCTAAACTCCGTATTTTCTTTAAAACACATGTGATAACAAATACTTTTTTTTTCTTTTCTTTTTTTCAACTTTTGACAATACTGGACGCTGTAAAAATCCACAGCTCGTGCTTGTGTGTGTGTGTGTGTGTCTGCTGCAAATGATTCATTTTAACTCTAAAAGAAAAGAAAAGAAAACTCATTGCAGAGACCAAAAAAAGGAAAAAAAAATGCAAGGATTCATACAAAACACACTTTAAAAAGACAGCTATTTACAAACATCCTCCATTACAAAAATCTAATCTTAAATTTTTTCTTATGAGCAGTGTTGCAGGTGACATTACATCTTAAAATGGGCTCTATCCATATATTTACATTTTTTTTTTACCCTCCCACTTTATTTTTACCCCTCCCTCCCCTTTTCCCGCAACCCCCCCCCCAAAAAAAAAAAGTCAGAATAACATTAAGTGGTCACCAGGATGAATAAAAATGAGCGATGGTTTGTGGTGATTTGATAATGACTCCCTTGGCTGGTGTACGTGAATGGATGCGCACCGATCCGAAACAAAAATATTTGATTTGATGCGTTTCACAGAGGGGCCTCCGGGGGCGGCGTGCTGAGTTAAAACACAGGGGCCACCAAAAGAAAAAAAAAAAAAAATGAAAGCACCAGCAGCTGTTTAGGTTGTTAACTCCCGAGGTTAACGACACGCAAAAAAAAAAAAAAAAAAAAAAAAAAAAGCCACTGGAGTTTTGGCCCGGGGAGCCTTTTAACTCAGCAGTCTGCATCCGAGGATGGCAGCAGGAAGTGGCGGCGGGATGATAGGTGACTCTGCCCGGGAATAAACATTACCTGGCAGTCTGGCTGGAGATAATAAAAAAAAAAAAAAGAAAACCTGGACCCGTCAGTCTCAGCGCGTGCATGTGTGTGTGCGTGTGTGTGTGTGTGTGTGTGTGTGTGTGCGCCCCCCCCGTCAGACATCGGCTCACGCGGAGGAACAACCGTCCTTATCTGCTCCGCTTCTTCCCCCTCACACATCATTAACCGGTCGGACTGCAGGGCTCCGTGCTTTGGCAGCGCCGAGTCCCAGACAAGTCGGGAGGCGCTCGGCTGCAGCGCCACCGAGTCGCTCGCGCAACACATTCTCGCACACACGCGCACGCACGCACGCAAGGGGAAGGTAAAAAAAAAAAAAAGTGGCAAAGCACAAATCAGGACTCCCACACGTGAGAAAGGAGGAGTGTGTGTGTGCATGCACACACACACAGGCGTGCACATCCTGCTGCAGTGACCCCTGCCTGTGTCACCCCCCTCCCCCCTCCCCCAGCCCACTCCACCCTCCCTGGGGCTGTGCGATAGCCGAGCCGCAGCCGCCCTCGACACCTCGACTGTGTGGAATATATTCTTCTGCACAGCATTTTTTATTCACGGCGGGAAAAGCGAGAAAAAAAAGGGAAAGAAGAGGAGGAGGAGGAGGAGGAGAGAGAGAGAGAGAGAGAGAGGGTGGAAAAATTTAATGCGCACCTCGCCGCTAAAACCCGCCCCCTGCTCCCCTCCTCCCCTCCTCCCCTCCACCCAACACCCCGTCTTCCTCTCAGGTTAAAGCCAAGTCGCAGGAACATTTTCTCTCTGTATCTGTCACCCTCTCTCTCTCTCTCTCCCTCTCTCTCCGTCCCGGCTGCTGAGTGTGGGCTCGGAGATGGATGATGGCACCTAGATTAGTCACACGCTGGCTGGCGGCGGTGGCGGCGGCGGCGGCGGCGGTGCTGCTCCGCACACTGACTCATCTACAGATGGCAGCCAGTTGGCATATGACAACACTGTATCCCCAAACATTCTGCCCATGCAGCCGCTCGCAGAGGCTCCCAACTTCTCAAATGTAGGGCGCCCCCTACCTATGTAGGCCAGCCAATGGCTAACCGCCGGCCGGCCGACGCCCACCTCCCTCTGTTTGATGCGGGCGAAGAAGAAGAAGAAGAAAAAAAAGAAATAGAAGAAGGGAAAAAAAAAACTGGAGCAAACATTAACCTGCCTGCTGTCTCGGATCTCCAAAAGCTCATCGGACGCGTCGGAACCTTCGGTTTGCGCCAAGCGCGGCGACCAAAGTGTCTGTTTGGCTCGGCCGCCCGCGCCACTTTCAGTCCTGCCTCTTTGAAGCCGAACGCTAACGACGGCTTCCTCTGCGTTTCTGTCCCACAGCCAGTGCATCTGCCCGGATACAAGGCAGGTCTGGACGTGCCCCAAAGCACTGTGCGCACACACACACACACACACACTCAGAAAGAGAGAGGAGGAAACACCCTCAAAGACGCACAAGTAGGTCATAAATACCAGAGTATTGGTGAAGCTCTTATCAGGCTGAGGAGAAGAGAGGATCGTGGGAAACGCACACACACAGACGCACACACAGACGCACACACAGACGCACACACACCTTCACATCAACCAGTCCAGGAGTCCAGGAAGAAAATGAGCAGGCTGGTGGGTTGGTGGCAGTGGTGATGAGATGGCGGTGGGGGGTGAGACGATGGGAGTGATTGTAGTCTATAAGAACTCTATACATTGTGCATTTTTAGGAAGAGAAAAAAACAAAACAAAGTCCAACAAAGAAAACAAAATGCAACTGCTTTGTGAACTGGATCCAGGGTGAGGGGTCGGTTGGTCGGTCTGAGGGGGGGCGAGGGGGTTCCCTCCGTCAGACACAGTAAGTAAGGCAAACGTCAGAGGTGCGGAGGGAAGAGGAGCACGTCACTTCACGCACACGTGTGTCTGATACCTGAGCTATCTGAGAGAGCTTCACGGCCCGGCGGAGGAGCCCTGACTGACGCACACGCACACAAGTATCGGAGGCGCGCCCACGCACGCACGCACACACACAGACCGCGGGCTAGGAGGCGGCCTCAGCCTGCCTGCCTGCCTGCCTGCCTGCCTGCTGCTGCTGCTGCCACCACCACCGTGTGTTTAATTGGGTGCAGCGCAGGCTGGACTAGAGGGAACTGAGATAAGTCATATCCTGCCTGCTGGAGGGGGACGTGAGGGGGGGGGGGGGGGGGGGGATGCTGGAGCCGAGAGGTCCGTCGACTCCGACCCGACTCCCCCTTCTGTCGGAGAGGGGGGGGGAGGCGGAGGGGCAGAGGAGGAAACAAACAGAATCAAAAACTCTCTTGTCTCATCTCTCGTCGCGTAAGCGTCTCTCCAGATTTGTGCAGCAGGCGGGAAGAAAGAAAAAAAAAACCCAAAAAAACGGCGACGCGGGCTCGGGAAAAAAGGAAACGTCGAGTCTCCGTGAAAAATGCAAAAAAAACAACCAAGGAAAGCGTCCTTCCCAACTACCACCCCCCAGCACCCCCCCTCCTACTCCTCTGCGAGAAGGTGACATCAAGTTGCTCCTTCTCTCTCTCGCTCTCTCTCTCTCCCTCTCTCTCTCTCCGGGCCGAGCGGAGCGGGTCAGACTTTGTAGTAGATGTTGGCGGGGCTCTGCGGCGGCATCTCCTGCACGATGTAGACCGGGTGGCCGTAGTCGCCGCTCACCTTCTCGTAGTGAGGGCAGTAGTTGTTCTCTGTCCGCAGCGGGATGATGATGTCGCTGGGCTCGGTGCCCGCCGTGCCGCCGGGCAGCTTGGGGTTGGACAGCGTGCTGAGCGAGAGCGCCGAGGGGCGGGGCTGCGAGTGGGCGTTCTTGCGGGAGCGCTTGCGCATCTTGATGAGCAGGATGACGAGCAGCAGGATGAGCAGCAGGAAGACGATGCAGCCGGCGCCGATGACGGAGAACAGGGCCACCTTGGAGCCCAGGATGCCCTCCGAGCTGCCCGAGGAGCTCGACTGGTCCTGATTGATGGTGTCTGGAGGAAGGGAGAGCCGGATTAGAGGGGGACTTAGAAGGTAGGGGGGGGGGAGAAATGTTTTCTCCCATCCGTCCTTCAAAACAGCCCAGGATGGACGACTTCTAACGCTCGGGCAGCGCAGCAGATGTTAATCCCTGTTTTCTGACGTCACATCCCTCTGATCCCTGCTGAGATGTGAACTCTGCCGGCAGCCTCCTTACAAGTGAAGCCACTCTATATGTAAATATTACATTACATGGGTATTAGAGGCCAATGAAAAATGAAAAAACTAACTTTCACCTGAGTAGAAGCACACGTGTAATTTAAACACCCATAATGTTGGAATCAAATGTTTCTTAGCTGACAAAGTCAATGTTTTGCATGAATTCATTGCACCTGGGCAGATCAGGTCATGACTGCACCTGGTCAACAGTGATCACGGACACATTCAAAAAGGAATACACACAGGACTGGATGCGAAAAACAATCTTATTCCAACTTTGTAGGCATCACTGTATTTAATGCCAGCAGATTCATTTAAATGTTACCCATTGGGCCTTCAGTGTTCTTTTTCCTATGCATGTGAGAACCACCAAGTGGTCCCCAAGATAAACAGGACAAACACAGAAAACATAAACAATATTCTGCACACCTGAGACTCTGTGGAAACAAATTGTTTCCACAGAGTCCCTCAGAGAACCTCCATGCAGCAATTAGAGGGAGAATACTACCAGACATGTCATGTGCAGATCTTTGAACACCCCCCGCTCCCACATTACTGACGGCCCCATTGATGTAATATAATCCAATTAGAGCAAACCAAAAATAGGCCCCCTAACGAAATCTGCAGTCATCGCTCGGCATAACAAAGATTCCCGGCTCTGATTGGGAAAACTCGGACGACATGTCCAAAGCCGCATTTGTGTGGCAAAGGCCAAGTGAGATGTGGGGGAGGACTTCAAAAAAAAAATAGAGAGAGAAAGAAAGAAAGAAAAAAGGGCACATCTGATTTTATTTTATCCTTTTGTCTGAGGAGTTCCAAATGGGGAATAGGGAAGGTAGTTGGGGGGCAGGGGGCTGTTGCTGGATGAGAGAGAGAGAGAGAGAGAGAGAGAGAGAGAGAGAGAGAGAGAGAGAATAGCTGGCTGCTCCAGCAACTGAAATCTGAGAGCAACCAAATCTGTTTTCCATGTATGCATGCAGCTGCTGCCAAAAGGCCGTATTCAGCCCCCCCCACTCCCCCTTCCTCTGTCCCTCACCCCTTCTCTCTCCCTCCCACCACCGCCACCTCTTCACTGGCCATGACCCCCACCCCAACAGGAAGACAAAGCCTCTTAGCCGTCCCCTCTGAGGACTGTGTCTCCTGCTTTCTGCTGACCACTCTGCGGCTAACCTTTATGGTGAGAAGGGGGCGGGGACAGCGGGCGGAGGGCAGGGATACCTGCACTGTCAGTCTGTCCGTCTGTCCGTCCCAGGAGAATGGCTGAATCGCCGAGAGCGACTGATTCTGGGCCTTTTATTGGCAAAAAAAAAATCAAGAAAGCCGAGGGGAAAATGTTGTGGAGAGGATGGAAATTTCACTCTCTGACGCCAACACCAGTATATACATTTTTCTGGGACAAGGCATTTAAAAAATGCTGTTATGGTATGTCAGGTTTTTTTTAGGGGAAAAAAAACTTTAATCAGCCCGAAACTCACCAAAAAAAAAAAGTTGTATCATAGTTTAGCATGGGACGGAGTGATAGGATGAAAATGGACAAAAATCACAGGGCTTGCTGTTCTATGATAGCTTAGCTTGAAACAGAGTGAAAAACAGAGTGCAAAGTCTGAACATGTCCAGAAATGAAAAAAACAACATTCTACAATGTGTCGTTCTTTCTTGGGGGTCAGAAAAATTCTCCCTGAAACTCAATGTGATGACCGTCCTATCATAGTTTAGCATGAGAACCAGTGGTACAATGCAAAATCCCAACATGTCAGAATATCGAGGAAAAAAAATTCTGGGACAAAAAAAACTAAATCTAAAAAATACTTAAATCAGCCTGCAACCCGCCAAAATGACCTTCCTATCATAGTTTAGCATGAGCATGAACCTGTCAACTCTACTCGAAAGATCCTCGAACCCAACACTTCTGAAGGACCAGTGTATCAACAGAAGGGTTTTGAGGGAGGCCAAATATCTCATCACATGAGAAAATGAGCTTCAGATCCCAGGATTGGTTGTTCAAGACCCGTAACAGGCGGACTGGTGTTTTGTACTTGTCATAAGAATTTAACCATCCTCTGAAGTATTCCGATACATATTTTTGACATGCTGAGCTACATGAAAACTCCACCAGATCATTGATCTTTCTTTTTCTTTTCTTTTTTGAGCCATTGGACTTTAAAGTGGAACTTTACTTTACTTGTTGGACTTGAACCTCCAGCCACAGGAATTAAAAGTCAGCACTCTTACACCCTGAGCTATATGCTGACTCATGGGATACAGCTACTGGCACATTTACCTTTATTTTTTGGGCCATTGAACTTCAAAATGGTTCACTGCCCATTGTGAGACTGGATTCACCAACCTTGAGATGCAAAGTCAGTTCTCTGAAGACCTGAGCCATCCACTGGCACTCAGGATACATCTTGAATTTATCTTTTTTTCCTGACATTGGACTGCAAAATACAACTATGACCACTGTAAGACTTGAACCCCTGGCCTCAGGATTCAAAGTTGGTTCTCTTGCTCCCTAAGCTATCTGCTGACTCTGAAGTACGTCTACTGGCACACGTATCTTTCTTTTTTTGGGCCACTGAACTTCAAACTGGACCACTGGTCATTGTAAGACTTGAAACACCAACCTTGGGACTCAAAGTTCATTGTCTTATCCCCAGTGCAAATTCCTAACATGTCCTCGAAAAAAAATCATTTTATAGTATAGGATAGTATAGTATAATATAGTATAGTATTGCGTGTTGTTTTTTCTTGGGGGGTTAAAAAAATGAAACGTCCTCGAAACTCACTGGGATGACCGTCCTATCACAGTTTAGCATCAGACCAAGTGGTACGATGCCAAATCTCAACATGTCCAAAAATCAAATAAAATGACTACATTCTACAGTCTATATTTTTTTCTTTTCTTTTTTTCAACCCCAATTCCAAACCCTCACCCCAACTCTAACCCAAACATCACCCCAATCCTAACCCCAATCCTAACCCTATCTCTAAAAAAAGAGAAATTCTAAAATGCTTTGCCAATCATCTCCAAATGGCCTGCAACGTATTTTAAAACCCTTTCTGGGAGACTCCTTTCAGTGTGACAAACGTTTCAGCAAAAAACCGAACCCCATTCATTTCGACGGTTTGGTTTCAAACTCCACACTACCCCTCAACGGCATGCCCTCGACACGTCCTTCGGTCCGCCCTCCACTTCCGCACTTGACATAATCGCTCATCGAACAATGGCGGGCAGGCACAAGTGCTGCATATGGGGAGGAAACGTGACATTAGAGAATCTTTTTATAGAGCAACTAATGTCAAATAAGCAATTATTAAAACGAGGACGGCTTATCGCGTGGAGACAGGCCGAGCGGAGGCTGCCGCTCGGCGGGAGGAAGTTTGCAGGGGCGGACAAAAAAAGTTGTGGCGTAAGTCAGAAAGTTGGGAGGCGGTTCCCCCGGCGAGCGGCGAGCGGCTGCCGAAGGTGGCGGCCGGTGAAAACAGGAAGTGCCGAGCACCTCAAGTGTTTGGAGAGGCTCCGGTGACTCCTTCAATTGTCTCTCAAGACAAATAGTGAAAGAGGACTCCTGTTAAATCTCTTCGGGAAGGGGGGATTATCCGCTGTGTGAGTGTGTAGTGTGTGTGTACGGTGAGTCAGCGGCAGCGTTCATCTGTCCAGTGTGGGGATTTTTTTTTTATTGTTTATTGTAAGCTGCATTTTGGTTTGTGTAATTCTTTATTGTGTACATGGTGGGTTTTACGCTTATTTGAGAATGTCCTGCTTCCAGAAAAAAGAGAAGGAAAGAAAAGAAAAATCAAAGGAATGCCTGTGGCATGAAAAATCCATTAAATAAAGAGTCTGAGCTAAGATTTTTATTTTCTGCTCTCAGGCTAATTAGGATTAATTATCAGATGAGCCCTTGGGGCCTGTGAAAAAATTTTTCTCTCTTTTTCACGTTTGGAAAACCTTTATTTTGCTAAAATATTTGCTCTCCAGGAAACTAGCGACGAGACTTTCCAGCTACATTCTGAGCGGGCGTCTATTTTTCCCTCACCAGTGTTTCCTGGAATAACGGGCCCGAGCCCTCCCTGGTCAGGCGGACTGGGGCTCTGGGCCTCTGGTATGGCGTTGTCCTCTGGGGCCTCCGGCACCACGGGGTTCGCATTGGGGACTGCAGAGGGGAGAAGGAAAAACAAATACATAACAGTCAGACAGTCAGTCAGTCACTGGCGAGACCGCATGCCCGGAATTACAACGACTTGCTGAGGATTATATTTTATTATCTTTTGATACGTCTCCCTCGCAGAGGGAAGGTTATCTTCGCATGTGTTGCGGGTGTCTGGCGGATGAAAGCACGCAGAGGAGGAGGAGGAGGAGGAGGAGGGAGGACGAGTTGGGGAGCGTCGGCGGAAACACGGCCGGTATCCCTGTCGCGTCGTAAAAACTGAGCTCACATCTACATTAACCGCTCCCTCCGCAAACACTCAGCCGGGCCTCTCCGCCACTGACACTTTCATGGGAGCGCGAGGCACACGCACGTGCACATACACACACACACACACGCACACCTTCAACATTCTTACAATACACTTAGGCCTGGCAGAATGAGGGTAAAGTAGTTATATATTAACTTTTTATTGTTTTACATTATTCATCACCTTAAAAGGCCATAATATGCCTTATTTATTGCTGGGGCTCTAACTCTGGCTGAAAGAGACACACTTGTGGGAAGGAGAGGAGGACGAGGAGGAGTGAGGGAGACGAGGGTGGAGGAGGAGGGAGGGTTGGGGAAAAAAAAGAAGACGGGACAGGACGGGAACGCAAAGGAAACAGACAGTTTATCGGTCTGGTGTTGTTTTCGTACGACACGCACTTTGAAGGCGGCGGTGGTAAGCGCCGGCGGGTCGGCGGCGGCTCTTTTTATGAGGTGGGGGTCAGTGGAGGGCCGATGACACAGAGGGGATTTTTCTTTTTGTTTGCTTCTTGTTGTTTTTTTTTTTAAGTGGCGAGGCCGGTGGATTCCACACACAGCGAGCTATCAGCTGCATCTCCCACCCCCACCCACCCGCTCCCCCACCTCTTGGGCCTTATCTGCATCAGCCTGAAGGCCTGCTGCAGGGCCGCCTGTGTGAGAAACACAGAGCAGGGCAATTTACATCTCAGTCTCCCGTGGCAAGTGTGTGTGTGTGTGTGTGTGTGTGTGTGTGAGTGTCAAGAAAAGGCTCTGGCAATCTCGCAGTCTGCTGTCTGGTGAGACTCTGGCAGGGAGATGATTCAGTTGGGGGGTGTTGCAGAAAAAAAAAAGAACAAAAAAATGAAGTCAACCGCTGGGGATGAGGAGGAAGAACAACACAACAGGAACATCAAAATTCCCATCCGGCTATTTTTCCTCCTCTGTGTCGGACACGACCGCTGCCGCCGCCGCCGCCGCCGGGCTGCTGACAATTTGATCGTCTCTCCTCCATCGTCTCCATGTCCAGACAACCCCCCCTCCTCCACCAACCCCCATGGGCGGGCGGGGGGTGGGGGGGTCGCAGCGGTGGCGAAACTGGCCGCTAGCTGCTAGCTGCTGCTGCTGCACGCCGTCAATAATTAATGAGCGAGGACGAGGAGTGAGAAGTGGGCGAACATGCTACACGGCAGAGGATAAGAGAGGACACGGCGATCTGATTCACTCGGCTCGGCCCGGCCGAGCATGTGCACCGAGCTGTTCTAATGTTCTGACCCATTTTTTTCTCCCCCTTCCTATTTTCCCCGCGCGTGCTGCTGACATTTCCCTTAGCTACGCAGACAGCAGCTAAGTCAGAAACTGCCAAGCCGCCAGAAGGAGAACGAGGGAGGGAGGGAGAGAGGGAGAGAGAGAGAGGGAGGGGTGGCGGTGAGGGTGGGGGAGGTGGGCGCACGAGATGCGTGCGAGGCTGTGAGTCAACATATTTTTAATGAGCGCGGCGACATGATGCGGCGTAAGAGGCGGCATGGCAGAGCGGTGACGGATGTATAAGATATGGGCTCGTCGTATTTCCCCTTCAATCATCCTTCCCTCCCCCCCTCCCTCCCTCCGTCCCTCCATCCCTCCGTCCTTTTCATCTCGCCGCTTCGCAGAGGCAAAATAAAAGAGGAGAGCGCGAGGCGTTTAAGGCCCGCGTTAGATACGGACATGACAGCCGGCGGAGCGTCGTGTTTTATTTTATCCCCGAGATGATGGAGGGTGATTCCACTCAGGTGGTTGCGCTAACGTCCTGCGCTAACGTCTCCATGGAAGAGGCGGGGGGGTTGGGCCGCCCCCCTAACCCCCACCCCTGAAAAATCTGGGAGAATATGATCCAGAGCAGCTCCAGAGTTCAAGAGAGCGCTGGTGGACATATGGGAGGATCTGAGAGGCTTGGCAGCGGGACGGGAGGCCGAGGAAACGTGGCTTAAGCACAATAGCATGTGGGGACTCGGCCAAGCCCTGCATGTGTGTGCGCGTGTGCGTGTGTGTTTGGTGAGAAAAAAAAAAAAAAAAAGATTGAAAGAAATAAAAAAGCCGCTCTGCGTTCTCGTCGGGTGAGGGCGGCTGCTAACAGGCCGACTCTCAGCTTTTCTTCGTTTCATAACGTGGCTTTCATTAATGAGTCATCGTTTGGGACTTTTTCAATTAATTTGCTTATCTTCATAAGCCGGCAAAACCGCCATAGAAAATGGAAAATGATCGGGCGGTGACTAAGAGTTTCGTCTGCCTGAACCCGGCGCAGCCCTCGGGGGCGTGGGGGGGGGGGGCAAGGTTTTGATTTTGTCTCCTTGATAAATAACAGAAGTGACGATTGCGAAAAGAAAAAAAGCGGGCGATGGCGTGTCTCCGTTTCATTTGCCTTTCATCAGCGAACAACAGAGGCTCTCGTCGGTCGATGACTGAGATGGTGTTGACGTCAATTTTGCTGTATTAATTATGCGCTGGAGCGCGAGTTTAAAAAAAGGTCAAAAAAACAGCAACTGACTCGTGCGCACATCAGCTCTACAGTTTCTAAAGGTGCGTTCACACCTGTTCTCCTCTCAAGTGGTGCGGATCAGATCTCCTCATTCTGATTCTTCTGCAGGAATGTTCATGCAGCACCAAGCACCTGCTGCAATTTCATCAATATTTCATCGTTCGTCATCCCCGTTTTTGATTTTTTTTTTTTTTTTTTTTTTGGACGCTCTAATTTTGCGCGGCCTTTTCCTCCTTTAGCTACTGGTTTGAACGGGAACGCAGCACGCATCAAAAACAATCCCTCCACACAGAAATAGATGTGAGTCAGTCAGCGGTGGCGGCGGCGGCGGGGCCGACAAGCGTCTCTTGCTAACAGGGTTTTTAGGGCGAGCTGATGGTGAGTGACAGCTTGCTTCAGACGCTGTTGGGAAATGAGTGCAGGGGCTCTGGCAGCGTCGAGGAAACAGCCGGGAGCCTGGGAGACGCGACGGCTCGAGCTGGGGAGCAACTTTTTTTTTTTTTCCAAGAACTTTCATTTCCTTTCAAGTTTGGCTAACGTGAGCTCGGGGAGTCGACGTCTCGTCGCCACCAGCCGGATGTTCACGTCGACCTAGATGGGGGAGGATAAAGCCACTCCTGTGTGTGTGTGTGTGTGTGTGTGTGTGTTTGTGCTTGTCGCTCTCAGGCCTAGCTGTTAGCGCGTTAGCTTCTCCTCCTCCTCCTCTCCCCAGCAAACTCCACCTTCATTCCTCGGCGAGACTCCCGTTTACCTCCAGCAGCTGGAAGCGGGATCAGCGCGGAGGGCAGATGTTCCCTCTCCGAGCGCCTGCTGAGGGGGTGGGTGGGAGTTTTGGGGGGGTGGGTGGTTGCTGTTTACAGAGCAACACATCTGTGTACTGTACTCTGTCAGATTCAGGATGTGGAGCGTCCCGCACGTTTGGGGGTCGAGCCTCGTCTCCGAGACACGGCCGGCGTGATGCGAACCAAATGTCTCGTCCCGCACCGCTTGTTTACTTGCAGCGTTTTTACACAGCTCGCCACAAGCATGCACTTTGCAAAAAGTACCAATTCCGAAACCCGTTCTCATTCTGCAGTTTTCTGCCTGACAATCAGGGCCAGGGGGTGAGGGTGGGGGAGGGAAACAGCCGGGAAACATCAGAGGCATTTAAACAATTTAGAAGTGGCGATTCTTCTTATTTACACTCTGTTATTACCGAGTCGTTTCACAATTTGCGCAAATTGTTTACGCGCGTGCACAAACTACTGTCGGGGGCCGGGCGGGGTGGTCGTCGCCGCCGCCGCCGCCGCCCCCGCCGCCCCCGGGACTTATTTCGCAAGTTTATGGCGTGATATCATCGCGCATGACATGATGGTTTATTGGATGGCCGCGCGCGCACTGTAACCAGATAGGAATGCTCCTCCGTGACTTATATCGGACTAAATCCCAAATCAGGGCTCTTCATCACGCCGAGGCGAAAGGCCCGTAAATCCAGCGCCGCAGCTCATAAAGCAGACTTCCTCATTGATTTGGAACACTGCCTCCAACGTACAGCGATAATATATATGGAAAAATGCGCGTCGGCCCGGGGAGTATTATGGCCTGTATCACCTGGCCTGCAGAATTAAATAAGCGCTGGTGAGTCAGAGAAGATTTAGAGCTTTCCTCAACACGTGGATCTAATTGATATTTAATTAGTTTGGGGTCAGCGTTGGTATTTATTTATTGGGGAGGGCGTCGTCTTCAGGCTTTATAAAGAGCATTGAAGGGACAATCAATGGTATAAAACATTTCAATAGGCTTTTAATGCAGCTGCCAGGACACTCCTACATGCTGCTTATTAATGTTTTATAAGTCAATACATCTCCCCCTCAGTGTTTATTTGACAATATATGCACACCCATAAATAGTCTTCTATATATTTAAAAAATGGTCGGATAGTTATTATTTGTCAGCAATTAACTTTACATATTGTCCCTCGTTACTATAAAATAAAACAAAAATATCTTGTTTTGAAGAACATCTGGTTCCTTTTAGTCTCGTTATGCGTTGATTAAATTCTTTTCTGTCTCTAACAATTGACCCAAGTTCATTCATCACTGAAATATCTGCTCCCATCCAAAAAAAAACATCCTTACAAAAACTCACTCAGGCCTATTTGCATTGCGATACATCTTCCACTTTTCAGGGTTAAAAAGGTTCTTCTAGAATTTACACATTTCTGTATAATTAAAAGTGTTTTTTTTCGGCTCCACGAAATGTCGATTTTAATAAACAGCATGCCGGGAGCGAACAGTGGGCAGAAACACCATCGACATCCCGCTCTAAATATTAATTTAGACACCAGATCTTAGAGGAAGTGATCGGCCCAGAACGGCACTATTGTCAAGATGTGACATTGCCGCAAGTCAACAAAAAGGGAAGTGAATCATCGGTCGGCGACATCAAACTTTTCAAAAGTCAATTCCCGGCTGTGGCGCGGCGGAGAGCCGAGTCCTGTCAGAGGCTCTCGCGGACAGAGGCGTGCGTGACACACGGAGCGATAAATGAAAATGTCACAGCCAAGTTGAGGCGCCGCTGTCGAGGCGGCGCTTTTTTTTGTCAGCGAACACATGAGGTGAGCGCGCATTTACCTTGGCCGACTTTCATGATGACTTTCATGGCTCGGCTCTTGCACACGCCTCCTTCACGGTTCTCCAGGCCCTCCACGGTGCCGTTGGAGGTGGCTGCAAGTGGAGAAGTAGGAAGAGGGAGAGGAGGAAGGGAGGGAGGGGGAAGATGGGGGAGTTCAGGACAAAGAAAAGAGAGAGGAGAGAGAGAGAGAGAGAGAGAGAGAGAGAGAGAGGATGACACAGTGGTTAATGAGCACGTCCATAACACACAGGACTAATCAATATTTACGACAAGCACTGATTAGCTGTTCCAGTGATTAGCTGTCCTCCGCCTCAATCAGAGCCCGGCGCCTCATTAACACGGCCCGGCCAAGTCAAATGGATGGAACAACATTAGCGGCGGCCCACAGAGGTCTTGTGTGTGTGTGTGTGTGTGTGTGTGTGTATTGCTCAGCAGCGAGTTCCTCCAGCAACTCGCCGGCGCCCTCTGAGGCCAAGCGCGTCACGAAGAGCTCGACACCTCCCACATTACGTCTGCGTCTGTTCACGTATCAGGTGGTGGGGCTCACTTCGTTCCTTTCTTTCTTTCTTTCTTTCTTTCTTTCTTTCCAAAGGCCCGCCCCCGACTCTGCTCAGAGTAGGTTGCGGAGCTCCGGAGGTCGGTTGGTTGAGAGTGGTAGGGTGGAGGGGATGGGTGGTGGGAGGAGGGTGGGTTGTTGTTTATCCAATGTCACATTCACTTCAGACGCCGCGACGCGATTGGCTCGTCTATTTTGAGGCTCATGATAATGACCTGGGGAGACAGAGTGTGACTCTGACCTTAACACCGAGCCGTTAAGCTCAAGGTAGCGCTCGCCGCGGGCCAGTGCACGTGTGTGTGCGCGCGTGCATGTGCGTGTGTTGTTTGTGTGTGCATGTGTGTGTGTGTGTGTCATGTTCTCAAGCAGAACGGCAGCTTTAATTTTTGGATGCGCCTCCTCCGACCTTCTTTTCTTTTTTGCTAGCTTTTGTTTCTCTTCCCGCACTGGTCGTCCTTCCTCCCTCCATCCCTCCCTTCTAATCACTCACTCACTCACTCACTCACTCACTCCCCCCAACCATCTCCCTGGGTGACTGCCTGAGACGACACCCTCACGGTGACGAGATGGTGTTGGGGAGGCTGCTGATCTCATGTTTTTTCTTGGGGCGGGGGAGGGGCACGAGCGGTGCGCCAACAAAGATTAACAAGAAATAAAGAAAGGAAGCAAAAAAAACAAAAAAAAAAAACAAAAGCCCAAACGGCGTCACGACGTGCGGCTGCTCCTACACGCCTGCCGCCTGCCTGAGAAGCGTATCGAGCGGCGAAGGAATCTGCCTCCCCCTCCTCACCCTCCTCACCCCTCCTCCTCCTCCTCCTCTGCCGCCGCGCAGGGAGCTCATCGGGTTGATTCATGCCTCGTCATTCCTAAGCATTATTAATGTTGACGTTCGGCGGCCCCGTGGGATTTCTCGCTCCGTGCCCCCGCTGGAAACCGGAGAAAACGAAATAATGAATTGGACTTATATTATGTTACGCTATCAAGATGGGGAGCCAGACTCGGAATTAGCGGCAAAGCACAACATTATGCTTGCGCGGGCCCGGGCACGTGATAATTTGTGAGAATGATTGTGATAACATTGTGTCAGGAGCTCCCTGACAAATTTCCCCCACCCACCACCACCACCACCCACCAGCCCTTAACTCTAGACTCAACAAGGGCTGAGTGAGCCGGACGCTGAAATATACACCGGCTGGGGGGGCCGACGGAGGAGGGTGGGGTGCGGAGTGAAGTGCAGGAACAAGAAGATTTGAAATTTATGTGGGACATTAAGGGGGCCCGAGCGCTGGAGGCTGAGAGACGCTCGTGATGTGAAGTGGTGCTCGCCGTGCGGACGCGGCCTCTTAAAACCTCGCCCCGTTCTCTCTCTCTCCTCTTTTTCTGCCCAATTTCTCCCTTCCTCCCCCTTTCAAAATTTGTCTTTTCCCAAACTCGCCAGGTTCCAAGGTTAGACGCAAAAATGAGCTCCTTTGAAGACGGAGGAGCTCAAAGGCCTGATTAATCTGGCTAAGAGGGAGCAGCGCCGGCTCCGCCGCCACCGTGAATTTTATACCCACTCAGGGCCGGCAAATCTTCCCGCTGTTAACTTACTTCTGTCATCTAAATTAACTTATTCCTGCAGGTCCGCAGCTGAATGGGGGCCCCCCCTGCGCAGCTGATGTGGCGACATGATAAGTTGGTCCTCGGAGGCTTTTTTTTTTTTCCTTTCCTTTCCTTCGGTTCCGGCGGAGAACAGCCCAGACCGAGACCCACTTGATGAGTTGTTCCTGCGTCCGGGGGCCGTCGGAGTCGTCGTGGAATAATTCAAAGGCTGCAGGAGATTCCTAATCTGATTAACCGTGTCCAATTGTGACTAAAATTTCCTTATGTGAGTCCGCTTAAGTACCGGCGAGGGTGAAAATCTTCCACAAATACAACGGCAGAGCCGGGATTAAAGAAACAAAGCGGCGAGGCAAACACCACGCTGCCTGTTTGCTGGAATTGAACGGCGGCGGCGCCACGAGTTCACTCGCTGGTGATGTGAAGTGAGCGCCAGATGATTTCTCAACTTCATATCCGCCCCCCCCTCCTCCACTTTTCTCGGCAACAACGCTGATTTTTTTTGTTTTTTTAATCTCGCAAGTCTCTCATTCTCTCCGTCTCATCGTCTCCCTCTCTAAACCTCCCCCCTCCCGCCGCCTCCTCCCTCCATTTATCCCCGAGAAGTGACGTTAATCCAAATCTGGATTTCCAGATATAAAAGGGCCGACAGGCACGGCGTGTTTTGGAAAGAGGAAACTAGGGAATTGGGTCTTCCTCAGCGAGTCTCAGCGGAGATATAAAAAAAAAAAAAAAAAAAAAGAAGAAGAAGAAACACACACATGCACACCCAGATGCATACACGCACACCCACACACACACACAAAGGAGGATAAAGCAGCGACGTGGCGAAGAACAAAGAAAGTCCCATTCTGCTGCTAATGATTTAGTGGAACAAATGGGTTCAACATTTGCCGGCCAGCGGAGCCGCCGAGTCGGTCATTGCATGAAGGAATGTTGCTTCTTTTAATAAAAACGCCCGATGCTGCCGACCCCCCACCCCTTCCCTTTCTTTCTTTCTTTCTTTCTTTTTTTTTTTTTTTTGATTTAAGGCCCTTCCTCTCCTTCGTGGTGGGTGTGGGCCGCTCGGCTGGCTGTCCGCGGTGCGACTGCAGCGGGAGGGAGAACAAAAAGATCTACAGCTGCTCGGCTCGTAAGAGAAACCAGGTGCCAAGTGTTGATGTTGGGAAATATGTCGAGTGTGAATATCATCCAGGAGAAAAGCCTTGAGGAGGAGGTGGAGGAGGGAGGTGGCGGAGGAGGAGGAGGAGGAGGAGGAGGGAGGGGTTAGCCTGGAACACAGGCTCCTGTTCTAACACACACACACACACACACACACTACAACCATGTACATGTGCGAATACCTTTTTTTTTTTTCTCCCCCCCCTTCCTAGAACACAAACGTGCGTGAATGTCACAAGGACGTTGAGGGTGATGGTGATGCCGGGGATGGGGGGGGGTGCTAGGAGGGGGGCAGGGGGTCCCCGGGGTGCCCTGAGGAGAGGGGCGGGACTCAACGGTGGCGGCGGCAGCGAGGTGACCAGCCGAGGCGGCGCAATCTCCGTCTCGAGTGGCGCACGCCGCTCTATATTTATTCTCAGGTCTGCTAAATGGGGTCACGTAGGTGGTCCCAACCCCCCCTCCCACACCCCCCCACTATCTCCATCATGAATCATCTACTGCTTATTATTCCCGTCCAGCCCGGAAGGGGTGGGGGGTGGGGGGGGCAATGAGCCTGCTCGTGCACAGCACAGCGGCACCTGCCCAGGGCGGCGTGCGAGGCGACAGAAAGAGCCCGTGTGACAGACAGAGTGCAGGTTGTTTAATGAGAAAGTGGATGAGAGGTGACATTCATTGGCTACTTCTCTCACACACACACACACACACACACACACACCACCATTCCCCACGCATCCGGCGGCGGCCAGGCATCCGCTCAGACAAGCCCAGTGGAGGCAGTAGAACGTCTGAAAAAAGAAGCTAAACGCAAAAAAAAAAATACAAAAAACAGCCGCTCGCTATCGAATCGCTGACACTGATGGAGCTCGAGAGAAAAAAAAACAGAAAACAGCAGCTGACAGAGACGGGAGCCAAACAGGCACCTGTATCCAAATAAGTGGAGTGCACCACCCCCCCCTCCCCGTACCTGCGATATTCCCATTTCCGCTGCGTGTTTACACTGGCGAGGCCGAGAGGAGCGGAGCGGAGGATGTGGCGAGTGAAGGAGAGAGAGGCGAGCTCTATTTGCAGAAAATATTTCACTCCTGAATGAGCGCAGAGAGGGTTAGATTAGGTTTATGGGCCTGATTCCAGAGATAACTCCTCCCCTCCTCCCCCTCCTCCTCCTCCTCCTCAGCCTCCTCCCGAGCAGATCTGGCATGCATGCATGCACACGCACACACACACACACAAATATACAGTGAGGCTGGCAGACTGGAATAATACTGGAGGATCTGGATGTTTGCACTTTGAACCCGCTTTAATCCAGAGTATTAGGCCACGGGTAAAGCCTGATTACGGCAGAATGAAATGGATCTAAATAGATGTCTCGGGCCCATCAGCCCTCCATCTCTTTTGTCCTAGAAATAGAAATGGAAATCAGCAATCAACCTCCAACCTCCGCCGGCCGTCGCTACTCGTGCCCACCCCTCCGCCTGCCGCCCCCCCCCCCGCTCTCCATGCAGGTTTGGGGCAAAGAAAATTCATTCAGCATCGGCTCGGATGAATTATGCGCCTGCGGCTCATCTGCTGTTTTTCTCCCCCTTTCCTTTCAATAATAAACCTGGCAGACAATATAAAATAGTCATATTTTTTAGTCAGGGCCGCGCATTTTTCATGCCATTTTGAAAATTCAATACCGAATTCTGGCCAGCGGGTGGTGGAGGGGAGCAAAAAAAAAAAAAAAAAAGTATTCTTCTTTGTAGTAATGCCGCGTGGCAGATATTTTCTCCTCATCTCTGATTTTTTTTGTTATGTTTTATGTTTTGATATGGTTTCGCCGGCCTTGCATGGCGGCGCGCCCTGGGCTCCGGGCTCGAGGGCGGGCGGCGCTGGCGCTGCCTGAGTGGCGAGCAGGTAGAAGGCGTCGGTGCGGTGGCTTGAGGTGCTGAGCGGCCCGGCGCGCACAACTGTTGCTCAGCTCGCCGCTTCAGCATACAGCCAGAGGGGGAGCTGCTCTCCTGCCTGCCTGCCTGCCTGCCTGCCTGCCTGCCTGCCTGCGTGCTGGCTCTCTCTCTCTCCCTTTCTCTCTCTCACTCACACACACACACACACACACACACACAGCCAAAAGCAAAAGCTTGTACAGTTGCATGTTGGAACAAATACAGCCACGTTTGAAAATGGCTGAAAAAAAAAAAAAAAAAAAACACAGACGTGTGAGCACTCAAGAAGCAAAGACGCCGTGGAGCACACACTTACACGTGTGTGCGTGCACACGCCGGCGTGCACATGCAAACACTACACAGGCTACGCCGAGCTAGCAGGGAGGCCAGGCAGGAGCAAAGAGCTCCCAAATTACAGGCTGCCTCTGAATCCTTCCAGCGGAGAGCACTAAAGAATGGAGGCTCCGGGGGGAGGAGGAGTGTTCGGGGGGGTGTTGAGGTGTGGGGGTGTCTCGAGATGTTTAACCAGGGGATGCAAAGAGGAGCGGAGTGGAGGCAGCGGGGAGAAGCGGGAGATTCTTCCTCCTCTTCGGGAGACGAGCGAGTGGGAGAGGAAGCAAGGTGAGACTCCATCTGTGCCTGAAGTGCTCTTGTGCATCCGCTGGTGAGAGCGTGCACACTCTGGTGAAGGGAACATGTAGGGAGTTGATGACGAGGAGGAGGAGGAGGAGGAAGAAGAGAGGAGGAAGAGCCGGGCTTGAGACGAAGAAGAAGAAGAGGTGGGAGGTGATCTATCTCGCCGGGCAGTGGCAGAAGCATATGCAAGTGATATGCTACAGTGTGTGTGTGTGTCAGAGTGTCAGGCCCATAGTGGCTCCACGTGTGTGTGTGTGTGTGTGTGTGTGTAGCAGAGAAATAATGCAAATAATGGTGCATCAGCCGAGAAACTCCCAGGTTCCTCCGAGCCACAGCGTCGGCCTGGTGGACGTCTGAGTGCAAGTCAAGGCAGCTTTTAACCTCTGCACAGGCCCAGAGTTGTGTGTGTGTGTCTGTCTGTCTGTCTCTGTCGGTGTGTGTGTGTGTGTGGGTGTCGGTACAAGCCTGCAGACACCATGGAGCTTCTGCATCATTTAGCTGCGAGCGCCTGTGTGTCACCTCTCCAGCGGCTCCAGCAGGGGAGCTTTTACACCGCTGCACTCTCCGGCGCTCCCCATTTCCCAACCCAGCGGGGTCTCTCGAACCCCACCCCACCCCCACCCCCACTCCCCCGCCAGCTCCGCCGGTGAGAGAGAGAGAGAGAGAGAGAGACAAAAAAAAAAGGAAAACCGAACACACAAAGCGCCTGATGAGGGAGAGACGGGGAAACGGCGTCGCCACCGCCGCCGATCCACCTGAACGCGGCGCCACCTGCAGGCCCGAGTGTCAGGGCGGCTTCGGATCAAAGGACGCAGAATAACAGTCAGGACCTCTGGGGGCGGGGGGGGGCGGCGAGTCGTCTGTCTCACACGTGAGCCGGCCGGCTGAGCACAACGCGACGTGACACAAGGGAGACAGATTCATCTGGAAGCTCGGAGCATCCGCAACCTTTCTCCTCTGGCCCCGCCTCCCCCGCTCTCTCTCTCTCTCTCTCAATAACACACACACACACACACACACAGCAGATATGAAAGAGACCTGCTCGGCATGTGTGCGCACGCGTCCCGAGCCCGAGAGCCACATAATCTGACAGGTGTGTGCGACGGGAGGAGTTCAGATCATAGAAATTTTTTTATTTTTTAGAAAGCTGGTCGATTGGCACAATAAACCAGTGGAGCCTGAGAGTGTGAGGGAGGGGCTGTGGGGAGGGGGGGGGGGGTGAAGTGGTGGTGGGGAGACGTGGGGGGCTTACAGCTTATAATACCATAAGCTGTCGCGTGTACCACTGCTGCAGCGACGAGACGGTCGGCGGCTCCAAGCATCCCATATTAATTACATCGCTGCAGCCGCCACAGCGAACAAAAAAAATAAAAAAAAAATCCAGACCTGCGACCGTCGCCGCTGAAAATGTGGATGTTTTTTTTTTTTACCCCGAACCGGCAGACTGTTGGACTTGAGCGGCTATTTCTGTCATAATGTATGCTGTTGTGCGGACAAGGCTGCCTGTAGCCCACAGCAGCCTCCCCTAATGACAGAGCAGCTAATTGGCTGTAATGGCTCTTTTCAGCGCTATCAACGAGCGGCAGCACATCGAAAAACCTCCTCAGCACTTTTTTTTTTTTTTTTTTTTTTTTACAAATCATGTGTGTTCACCGAAAAAAAGGGGGAGGAGAGAGAAAAGAGCCGCCTGGATAAGCAGCTCTGGGTTTTTTTTTGGCCATCAGATGACCAGCAGATGTCTACAGAACCGGCTCGGTTTACTTGCTTCGGGCCACGACGCTGACGGACGGTTTTTCTTTGTTTGTCCAGAACGTCGCCGCCAATCAGTAAGACGATGACTTTTCAAAAGAAAAAAAAGAAAAAAAAAAAAAAAAAAGCTGGCACTGCACTGTACCCCCCCTCCCCTCAACCCCGTGGGTACAAACACATTAACGCTCCTGAGTGCACAAAATGAGCAGGTGAACCAACACGCCATGGGACTCACACACACACACACGCACACATGCACACACAGTAACAAAAGCACTTGCATGCGGTGCAGGCAGGCAGGCACTCACACACACACACACACACACACACACACGAGCTCCCAGCAGCCGCGCATCATTTGACTAATGGCAGCTGAAATGTTGCGTGTTCGCAGAAATAAGCAGAGGCGAAAGTGGGTCAGAGAGAAAAGACCGGCATTTCACATTCCTATTGGTCAGAGCTAAAGGTTAGCAGGGACGCAAACGCACATGCTGAAGTGCACGCACACACACACACGCACGCACGCACGCAGTCAGTCACAAGCTCAGAAGCTAAAGGTTAATACTGTGGGAGTTGTTGAGTTGCTGTTTATCAGGCGCTTACTCAGTGTTTGTGCGTTCGTCTTTCAGTGTGCGCGTGCGCGTCTGCACATGGGGCTCGTGGGGGACGGGGGGAGAAACAATAAGCGCACATTTCCGCAGCCGCTGCAGTCAGAGGGGAGTCAGTTCTCCACATTAGTGTTTTTATTAATCCGCATGTTTTTCAAGTTAGCGCTGGGAAAAAAAAATTAGCGCCCGAGCCCGTCTGGAAGCGTTAGCAGCCCGCTAATCCACACCAGCAATCAGTCCACATGACTACACCCCCCGACCCACCCCCCCACCCCCCCACCACCCACCACCCACCTCCCACCCCTTCGTTGATCTGACTGACTGATAGCACCGCTCGCCACTTCCCCGGCCCGCCGTCGCTCGCCGCGTTTCGCCGCGGCTCTTGTCGGGGGGGGGGGGCGACTGATCGCTTCCCGCCGCCGCCGTCAAATTAAAAGCAGCGCAGCGTGACCGGGGCGATGACGCCGGTCACGGCAGCGGATCGGATGGGGTGGAGGGGTAGTAGGGGTGGTGGTTGGGGGGGGGCACTTTCGAGGGGAAGTCATACACAAAGAAATGGGGCGTATTATTCAGATTTCCTTTTCCATTAACCCTCATTTCCAGCGGAGGGGCGAGAAATGGGTGAAGAAATGGGCCTATACATTTTAAATACAGAGAAATGACTCGGCTGAGCTGTGTAGGCTAGAGATAAACGCACACACACATACAGACAGAGAGAGAGAGAATAGGAAATCTATTATATAAAATAAATTAAAAATTGTTAAAAAAAAAAACAAAAACAAAACTGTTTTTAATGGAATAATGGCCACTTTACAGAGGACAGTTTTTGCACAACTGTGCAGTTATGAAGAGGCGGCTGTGTTTAAATCTCTTGCCGTCAGCCTCTTTGGCTTGTGACAAATGAATCATGGTGTGTACGTGACCCTTGATCTGACTTTATTGGCTCGTGAGCGTGAGCTGTAAGCGTCCCCCCTCCCCACCCCAGCTTCCTCATTTAGGTCAGAGGAGGCCACGGGTCAGAATTGCAGACCGCAGATCAAAGGCCACATAAACAGCAGAAAAGCAGAAATGGACGTTTGCATGTTTGACTTTTTACAGCTCTCTCTCCCTCTCTCTTTTTTTTACGATATTGTTTGGTCAACTTTGAAGGATGGACGTTTCCAAGAAATTCCATCGGAGGCCACTCATCGAGGCCGACCCTGATGGGTTACAAAAAAGGGAGACGTCTATGTTTTTCAGCTGTTTCTGTCTGGCGGTGGACAACCTTCGGGAATTAAAAAAAAATAAAAAAAATGTGAGCAACAGTCCGACCGAGCGAGAAAAAAAAACCCACCAACGGCAGCGTCACACCTTCAAATCCCGACTGCAGAGTCGTTCATCACGACGGAGAAAAACCACATTTGCAACGCGGGCGCGGGGTCGACTCTGCGCGACCCCCGCTGACCCCAGGCCACTTCAATAAGTCAGACATAGAGATTAATTACAGGCTCGGCTCTGATTTCCACCCCATTACTGCGCCCGTTGCGTAACCTTCTGTATCCAACGTGAAACCCTGCGGTAGCATCCGTGTCAGTGGGTGGCGCCGGCATCGTTGGCCTACACGTGTAATCAGCTGAGCGAGCGAACAGAAGGTCCCTCAGAGAGCCAGCAGGGGGCTCGCCCAAGTTTGTCTTTTTTTTCCTTCTTTTTTTTGCTCTCCTTGCTTCATTTGCACTGATCGTCACGGGAGGCGAACCGCGGTTCACTCGCTAAATCCCATCAGATATCAGATATCAGCCCCGACCCACCCACCCAGTCGCTCGTCCCCACACAAGGTGCTCCGGGGGTCCTCTGGACTCGGCGTGAGGGAGTCGCCCACCTCGGTGCGAAACGCCGGCCGGCCACAAATCAGGCAGCGGCCCGCCTGATAAAAAGAAAAGCGGCGGGACGGATCGGAATGTGACGGGGGAGATAATGCCGCCGTGTCAAAGGCCGCGCCGGCCAAAAAAAAAAGGAAGAAATGAGGACTGATTGAAGAGGTAATCTCTGAGCAAACCCTCCCTACCAGTGGAGAAACCAGAGAGCAAAGTCCTGGAAGGAGTTAACAAAGAGGGAAACCGCAGGGTGAAACTATTCCGAGGCGACCGGCCTCTGCTTTTCCTGCTGCTGCTGCTGTTAAAAAAAAAAAAAAACAGAACAACACAAAGAGTGTATTTATGTCAAAATGTGCAGATTTCTCCGCCTGGACACACCTTAGTGGTGTCTGTGGCTGCTGTGCTGAGCGGCAGCGTCCACTGCTGCCACTGTGGCAAGAGGAGCATCGTTTTTCTTTTTGTTTGTTTTTTTTGTTTTTTTTTTTTTTTTTTTTTGATGATGACCTTTTCAATCCGGCCCACGGAAGAGAGTTATTACAACTGAGCCGGGCGCCCCGCGCTCCTCGGCTGCGGCGCGCACATAAAAGATGAGAGGCAGACAAACAAAACAAAGCAAAACAAAACAAACAAACGATAACTCTCTCCAAATGGCTCGCCGCCGCCGCCGCCGCCGCTGAAAAAAAATCAAAAAACGGGCGGAATGCGAAACAAAGCCAATGAGTCGGGGCTAACAGCCAGGAGACGCAGGAGACTCCGGCAGCCCAGGTAGGGAAAGCAAACCTGGACCCGAGAGGACAGAGGGGACTCGCTTTACACGGATGAAGAGACGCCAACGTGTGATGTGATTTGATGCGCGCCTTCCTGTGTGACAAATGAATCATTTCATAGTCAAAACATGTCCGGAAATGTTTTGACGTAAAAAAAAAACAAAAAAAACATCTCCGCCGTAATTATGTTTTGATGAATCCGACCGCAGCAGCTGCTGGAAAAAAAAAAAAAGCCCAAACATTGGTGCAAATAATCTCTCACCGTTTTACGGCAAAGAGAAGCTGAAAAATCTCAGATCCCCTGTTGGGTCTGCGTGTCGCAGCGCTCGGCAAAGACCCATTTTAGCGCCCCAGGGGAGTGAGGGGGAGAGGGTAGAAGGTGAGCACATGAAAGCAGAGGCGAGCCGAGAGAGAGAGAGAGAGAGAGAGAGAGAGAGAGAGAGAGAGAGGGAAGAGTTGTGGTTATTTAGCGGCGAGTGAATGTCGTCCCATCTGTCGGCCACAAAAACACAATCTGCACCAGGCTGAAGAAAGACAAAGATGGCTGGAGAGGAGTGCGTGTGTGTCTCTGTGAATCTGTCTACGTCTGTCAGCCGCTCCCGCGCCCAGCCCAACCCCTCCCCCGACCAGGGGAGAACCTCCTGTACCTGCCAACACCGAGGAGGACTCATGAAAACCCACTGAGTCTGAGGGCAAGAGACCCCGACCGGCCGCTCGCTCAGACACGGACACGCAGACGGCGAGGTGGCAGACGGACAGATTCATAATACATAAAAGTGGGCCGACGATGGGCCTGATGTGTGAAGTGGCAGCGGGGGCTCCGGCGAGGCTCCGGCGAGGCTCTGAGGCCGAGGCGCAGGAAGAGGGAGGAAGCTCTCCTCTCCAACCAGAAGACATAAAATGAAAGGATTCAGAGTTCATGTTTATGTTTGAGGGTTTAGCGGCTGCACGGCTCAGAGTTGAGTTTATATATTACAAGTTGGCGTCCGACTTACAGGAACTTGCCTCTATTTTTGGTGGGAATTGAAATTGTGGAATTGGATGATGATGATGATGATGATCATCATCATCATCATCATCATCATCATCACCACCACCACCATCATCATCATCATCATGATATTATTGTGTTTTCTTTGCTTCTTATTATAGCTATAAATCAGTATATGGAAGTGCTTGAGTCAATAAAGGGATGGTTCGGGTTCAGGGTCTCCCTCCTCCTCCTCCTCTCCCTCCTCTCAACATCAAAGGCTTTGTTTGGCCAATTTCTTAATTGGTCGAGCAGAAATGAGCGTCTGGCTAACCAGAAGGAATAAAATGAAAGGACCCGCACAGCCATTGTTTATGTTGAAGGGGTTTAGCGGCTGCACGGCTGAAAGTCAAGTTTATATGTTACAAGTTGGCGTCTGACTTCCAGGAATTTGTCTCTATTTAGGGAAGTGGAAGTGATTTCTTTTTGGAATCCTTCATCTATTTGATTGATATTATGATGATGATTATTGCTGATATTCTTCTGCTACTTATCAAATTCAAGTGCTTGAATGAAACATTAAAGGGATGTTCAAAGGTCAAAGGTCTCCCACCGCCCTCCTCCCTCCTCCTTCCCTCCCCCTCCGCCTTCTCTCCTCTCCTCTGTTATTCGCCAAAACCCCAATCAGAGAGCGAAGCCGACCACAAGAGGAAAATGCTGCTGATTACATACTAATACACACAAAGCCCGCAGCTGACGCACATGCATACAAGCTACTGCGCACACACACACACACACACACTCGGGCGTGCAAAAAAAAAAAAAAAAAAAAAAAAAAACGCTGATTACATCCTCCTCCTCTCCTCATCCAGCGGATCAGTTACACGGTGAAGCTACACTGATCACGGATCAGCTTCTTTTTTTTTTCTTGCCTTTCTTTTTTTCAAGAGGTAGAGAGAGAGAGAGAGAGTTCGGGAGCTTAACCTCTAGTCCGAGCAGCCGAGGAAGGAGAGCGAGAGAGAACCTCGGTGGCCCCCCCAGCTCAAATAAACAGCTATAGAAAAAAAATGTCTGGCAGACTCCAAACAATTTCCTGAAGGATCTGTCGCTGCTGTGCGGGAGAGATGAGGAGACGGGTGGGGGAAGGAAGGATCTAAAGGAGGAGAGGCAGGAGCGACGGGGAGGGAGGAGGGAGGGAGGAGGTGAGGGAGGAAAAAAAAAAGGTGGAACGGCAGGGGAGAGGAAGATTAGGTTGCAGAGGAAAAATGGGGAGAGACAGAAAAATAGAGAGGGAGAGGAATTAGAGCCGGGCCGAGCTGGGGAGGCGAAATTGTTGTATCACCGTCTATGAAGTCATCAACTGGCTGGCGGCGAGCCGGCGCCGCCGCCGCCGGGGCCCCAACAGCAGCAGCAGCAGCAGCAGCAGCAACGCATTTATTTGAAGACACGGAGCATTTCAGCATCCGTCCGTCCGTCCGTCCGTCCGTCCGTCCATCCATCAGCGGCACTCATACACAGACTGACAGCAGACAGGCTGGGGCCCCCTGGGACTGCTGACTGAAAATACCTCCCGCTCGGCTAAAGCTGCGGCTGCCATGCTGCTGCTGCGGCGCTGCCACGCCGACACAGCAAACGCACAAAATGCACAAAACATGCGGCGGCGGCGACAACGACAGCGGCGGTGGCTGAGTGATGCACAAGAAAATCAGCAGAATATCTGGAGAGAAGAGAGACGGATGGATGTGTGAGAGAGCATTGTGCCCGTCTCTGTATTAGCATGCTAGCAAGAGCTTATGTGCATAAATATATATATATATATGCATATGTATATAAATATGTATATAAATGTATATATGTATATATATAAAATGTATATATATAAATATATATACACATATATACATATATATATACATATATACATATATATATATATACATATGTAGATATAATATCCAAAATTTGCTTATGTGGCTTTGAAGTTATTTATACCTGCATGTGTGTGTGTGTGTGTGCCTACCCACGCCTCCTGTGTGTGTTTGTCTGCTCCTGTTACTGTGTTTGTGCGCTTGCGGTGGCGCTGGAATGGAACACCGACATTCTGCCACCGAGCTGACTTCACAGAACCGGGCCTCGGTCCCGGCCAGCCAGCCGGCCGCTGGGCCACTCAGCCGCTGGGCCGCTGGGCCTCCAGAGGAGTATTTAGACTCTGTATTTATGCCTCGGACGACCGCAGCAATCTACCGTCACCGCCTCGTGATTCATGTTTGTTTTGCTTTGCCCTCGGCCGCCGTTCAAATCTCTTCCAGAGAAGCTCCCCCTTGTCCCCCCGTGAACCCCTCACCCGCCCCAAGAACCCTGCTCCCCCCTGCGAGAGAAGGTCGCCAGCCGACCCTCGTCGCAGCTGACGGAGCATGCAGCGGTTTCCACCTTCTGACAACCGCCGTAATTATACATCCGCAGCTCCGCGATGAGTTTTGTGTAAACAGGACCCGGGTTCCAGCTCCAGCACCAGCTCCAGCACCAGCTCCAGCTCTACTGGGCCGAGGGTGCCGCTGCTCGCTAGGCCCAGTCGGAAAACAAAGCCGTCTTAGAGAGAGAGGAGAGAGCGCCGAGAACAGTGAGTCTCCTCGGCGCTCCTCCTGCGGAAGGAGGTTCGGGACTCGAAGGGGCCGAAGAGAGAGACAGAAAGAAAGAAGGAAAGAAAAAGAAAGAAAGAAAGAAAGAAAGAAAAAAGAAAGAAAGAAAGAAAGAAAGAAAGAAAAAGAAAGAAAGAAAGTGTCTCCTTGTGGGGAGGGAAAAAAGGGACGCAGGGAATATTTGTTGGCAAAGCAAAGAGCAAACAGCCTCAGACAGAAAGGCAAATATGCAGCTCTGAGGTTTCGGTGGGTTTTTTTTCGACTCTGCGGCCGGTCATTGTTTCATCCTGCCCTTCGGTTCTTCTTCCATCCAGCAGTTCAGGCCGCCCCAGTCCGGCACAGCGAGCCTCGCTCGCCGCGGCCGCTCATCATCTCATGTCCTACATTTACTCCCCCCCCCGCCCCCCCCAATGAAGACGCGCAAACATTGCGTCTTCTTTGTCAGACGCTCTTAAGATGCCCCCTCCTCCTTCCCTCCTCCCCCGCCTGGCTACGAGCTATTTTGGTGTCTGTACAAGGAGGGAGGGGAAAGAAAAACACAACCGCAGCGCCGACGGTTTCCGCGTGATGGGCGGAATTAAATAAAAACCTGGAAGCCACTTTCAACAACTGTAAATCGGTCACAGAGAGAAATGGCAAATGATGTTTGTGTTAGTCAGCAGGGGAGGAGGAGGAGGGGGGGGGGGGCAAACAGGAAGCAGCAAGGGCCGGCTCGAAGGCCTGAAGGGGGATGTGAGTCGTTGCTTGGTGAAAAAAAACAAGAATTCCCGATTTAATTTTTTTTTTTTCTGTTGTTGTTTAACGGTGCGTCCTGCACGCTAGCGCAACTTCCTTAGGTGGAAGAGGAAGTCGGGGGGGTTGGAGGAGGAGGAGGAGGCGGCGGCACGCGGGGGTGAAATATTCTAATGAGATAAGTAGGGAACACGGGCGAGGAGGGGAGAGCGGAGCGTCTGCGTGGAGGGAGATGCGCGGCGCCGGCTAATTGAGACGAATACATGAATATATCGGCCTCAGCGCGCCACGCGGCGGGGCTCCGCCGTAACCAACGGTTACCGAGCGCTAGCGCCGCCACGTGAGCGCCGGCCCCTCCCCTTTCCTCCTCAACCACCCCCCGCCCCCACCCCCCGAAAGGACGGGGGGGAAAAAAGTGCTCATTTCCTTAAACACCCCCTCCGCTCCCCCCCCCAAACACACACACACACTCTAAACAAACTCCCCTGTAATAAACGAAAGGCAATAAGCAGCGACAATAACGCCGCGCCCGCTCACCCGCAGCAACTCGGGATGAAATATCCAAAGGAGAAGCGGCGGAGGCAGCCGGGAAAGATTTGCAAAGCAAGCAGAAAGCCATATATTACACTGGCACTCTAATAAACACAGGGCCGTGTTCTCCGTGGGGAGGGAGGGGAGGGGGAGGTTGGGGGGGGCAGGTGTGGTGGGTAGGGAGGGGGGGGTTAAATCTCCTTATCCCAGGCCGTGCTGCTGCTTCTGCTGCTGCTGCACCACCGGCGCTAACCTGACCTGTTAGCGGTGGGAGGTGGGGAGGTGGAGGAGGGGCTTACTGTGAAAATGAAAATCCGTTAAGTCCCGCCGCTTAAAAACTCTAATCGGACGCATCAACCGACAAGCAAGTCAAAGTCAGGGCGGCTGCCGCCGCCGCTGCTTTTTCAAGGGGGGAATTTTGAAGTTTAATTACCGTGAAATGCCGGCGTTTTTTTTCCTGGTGCATTTTTATGGTTATATTTTGGCCGCTGGAGTGGCGACACATGCCGGGGCCAACTGGAGGCAAATTCCCCGCTTCGTTTAAAAAAAAAAAAAAAAACGTAGCGTTTAAACAAAAATATGCAAAAAAAAAAAAGAAAATGGTATGAAATGGCTGCGTTCCATTAAATTTCTTTAAAGGGGGCAGGGACCCCTCGCGCTATTGGGAACGGGGACAGACAAATGCGGGCCGATGGTAATCATGATTATTTAATGCTTATGTAATGTAAGTGATTTTTAATGTCCACAGTCGGCGCACGCATCAGGACAATGAGGCCTTTGTTCCCGGCCGCTGACACGACTGTGGCACCGACCGCCCGCCCTGTTATTAGAATATCTCGCCGTGCTTGGGCTGACAAGGGACCGGGGGTGGCGGGGGGGTCAGCACATGTTTGCACTTTATTCCGAGCTGACCGAAACGGCCAGTTTTTAAATATAATCGCGGCCATTACGCTTTATCTCTGATAAAAATCGGAGGAGAAATGCTTCTGTCGTTAGCTTGCGAGGCCCTCACGTAAAACTGCCTCTCCGTCCCCCGAGCGTCCGTGATTCGATTATGGTAATGATTTCCCATGAAAACACAAAGCAAAAAAAGATTTGCTCTTTGCATTTATTTTTTTTCCTCCCCCTAATCAGATTAATGCGGCGATAAGCGCAGCGACGTTACGATCCCTTTTAATTAAAAAACAACATCTTCCGCAACAGGAACCTTCATCGTCTGCATACGTCTTTGTTTTTGTTGCGCGTTTCTCCTCGCGCCCCCTGCGTCGCTACCTGCGTGGGATTGCGCAACGTGCACTCGCGGTCGAGCCCGCACGCGGCCGCTCAGTTCACGCGTGCGTGTGATCTCTCGGTGCGCCCAGGCCCCTCGACCTCCAGCGGCTCCAGAGGGCAAGACCGCGGAAAAAAATAAAATAATAAAAAGGAGGACGGTGCAGCCTGCTTGCAGCCTGACGGGGGTGGATTTGTCTCAAGGGGGAGGGTTTTGGAGAGGGGGGGGGGCGGAAGAGGGCCCACGCAATATGCAGGGCGCCTCCTAACCTTAATCCTGTCAGGTGCGAGAGCCGCGAGAGAGAGACAGAGAGAAAAAAGATCATCCCGCAAAGCCACGTGCACTCGGTGGGATAATTCTGCGGGATTGTTTTTCAAAGACTGGGTCAACATCGGCAGAAACACAGACCTTCCTCATTACTTATTTATCCACGGATAAGGAAAAAAAGGAAAGAAAGAAAGAAAGAAAGAAAGAAGAGAAAGGGTTTATCAGCAGCTCCTACTCAGTTCCAGACTTTTAATAAATGAAAAACGGGAGAACAAAACAACGGAGAAAAAAATATATATGTGTTGTTTGTTGTTTGCATGTGTTGTGTGTTTCTCTGAGGCTAAGTCCCTGCGGGGGGAGATGCGGTCTGCTGCAGTGGGGAGTGGGTGCGTGTTTGTGCGTGTGTGTGAGAGAGAGAGAGAGAGAGAGAGAGAGAGAGAGAGAGTCAGCGATGGTACGTGGAGATGGAGAGTGACAGCTGTCAGGAAGCATCAGGCTTACCGCCGCCGATACACAGGAAATCAAGGGAAAAGCGTCAGCGCGTGCGTGCGTCAGTGTGTTTGTGCGCGTGTGTGTGTTTGTGCGTGTCGACGCTCGGCCTCCATTTGCTGCCTCACGGGCCAAAAAACCTCCTGGTATAGGAGACACAGAGCCGCCGGGGCCGGCTGAGCTGCCGTCAGCGGCACGTCACGGTGCATCACTCCAGCCCGGGGAGAAAACGGACGGACGTTTTTCAGCTCCGCTGGGGACGCAGGAGGCAGAGAGTGTGTGTGTGTGTGTGTGTATAGAGATTATATATGTGCCTGTGTGAGTCTGTGAGTGTGTGCGAGCGCTCGTCCTCCCCTCTCCCTGACCTGTTGCTCATTTTCTCCGACATAATTCCTGGGCCCTAAAAGCCTCCTGTCTAGAATCACTTCTCCACTCGGGGATCTCGACCCCCCCCAAACGAGCGCGGCCGCGGCCGTTCTCCTCAGAAACAGCTCGTTCCACATCCTGTGTTTAGACGTGGCCGTGAAATACAACCAGATTGTGTACAGATGATTCCCACCGCCGACAGGGAAGGTAAGTGTAGATGCATATATATGTGTGTGTGTGTGTGTGTGTGTGTGTGTGCAGTGCTGGCGAGTAATTTATTACCAAGTAATCCACCACTGTAATTAAACTACCTTTTGCGAAACAGAGTAATGCAATGGGATTACTGTTGCAAAACTGCTAATTATATCAGAATTACTTTATCAAGAAACAATTCCGTTACTTTTCCAAAATATTCTGCAAGCTAAAAATGTCTCATTATCCACAAAATGTCTGAAATTTGGAAAAACAGCCACAAAAAAACAATGTCGCAGCCGCGCATGCAACGTCACTGATATGCGACTGTGCACCAAAACAAATATGGCGGCAGCAAGGAAAAAAAAAAACAGCGATTGCATTTGATAGCTGAAAATCCAGACATCATCTTGAGTTCGTCTAAACCAAAGAATATTGTGGTTCGCTGTACGTTAATGTGCAGGAATCAAGACGCTCTCAACTTAAAATATCCACGTCGAACCTCATGAGTTGTTGACAGCCATGTTTACAAGTAAGTCAGCAGTGCTCTGCACAGTAGAGATCTTTTAACTACTGCGCTCCTGAGTATTTTAATAATTGGATTATGGGCTGTGCAGACGGCACCAGTGCTGCACATGAGTTTGTTCTGTGAAATGGGCAGCTTGCGTTCAGAGAGCAAACATTCACTCATGTTAAGAGGACAGAGGCAATATTTGGAATAGCCAAATTAGCACTTTAATAAAGTTCATCCCAAAGCACTGAGCAACTGTTACTTTTTTCACTAAAGTAATCAGTAATTGATTACTTATGTAACAAAGTAGTTAAAGAAGTGATTAGATTACTTTTTAAAGGAGGGATCAGTAATCAGTAGTTGGATAGATTTTATGGAGGAATCAACAATGTGTGTGTGTGTGTGTGTGTGTGCGTGTGTGGTGGGAGTGTGTGTGTGTGTGGGGGGTCCGCTGACGGACAGCGCAGCCTGGTGCCGGTCTGGGCTTCAGATCAGCGTCAGCGGAGGGTTATCATGAGCGGAGCCCCGCTGTGTTTCCGTGACCCCTCGTCCGTGGGGTTTGACCTCTGACCCCACCCCCACCCCTGAAGCCCCCCTGCCGACGACTCCTGTCAGAACTGGCCTGGGCCTGGACGGACGGACGGGACCGACTGGACGGGAACCCCCGCGGTGATGCCAGAGCATGTGACCCACGCACGCCAACTGTGCACACATACCGAGGCACCATTTGTTGCTTACTTTACCCCACACCTTTTGTTGTTCATCCCCCCGCCCCCGACCTGCGCTGCCACCGCTGGGGGGGCGGCGGCGGCGGTGACGAGCAAGACAAACAGAGTGGGAGACCCCAGGAACAGGAACAGAGGGAAGAAAAACGAGCCCACCAGAAGCCCCCGCCGCTCCCTGTGCGTCTTCTAAAAACGGTGTCAGCCGCCGCCGGCCGAGCGACCAGACCGTTAATCAGGCCAGATAAGCCGTCCTGGTCTTTAAGGGGCCGGGCAGATTTACACCAGCAGTTCCGAGTGGAGCTCCCAGCAGAGAGGACGCACTCACATCTACTACAGGAGGCTGCGTGGGGGGGGGGGGTAAGCTGACCCAAAGAGGCCCCGACACTGTAAACAAACACACAGAAGACTGTGTCCCTGAATGGAGGAGAGGAAGGAAAAAAGGAAGGAAAAAGAAAAAAAGAAACGCGTGGCGGCGCTCAGCGTGATGGATGACGGGCGTCGGCGGCGTGGCGGCGCGGCGCTGCCGAGGGATAAATAAAGTCAGAGTTGCTCCTGCTGCAAAAGGACAACAACATTAGCGGCTAATGCCGAGACAAATAGCACGTCGGATCAGAGCTGACGCCAAAATGTTAGAGAGCAGCGGGCTAATGATGATCCACCATCAGGACGGATCCCAGGCTGAAGGCCGCCGGAGGAGCCGAGTTGAGCAGAGCCAGGACAGTGAACGCACCACAGCCTGAAAGTTGCAGCAACGCAAATATAACTCGACTTACAGTGAAGTTGATGTTTTTTCGTTCTTGTTGTGACACAGCGCAGTGGGAAACGCGTGGACGCGCACATGTCGCCAATGGAGCCAGTTTAAATATTTACGATTGTAATCAGGAGACAATATGTGGAGCCGACAGCCGGCGAGGAAAAAAACTTCCAGCAGATGCGGAAAAAACTGAAAAGCCCCAAAGGTGCTTTTCTGTATTTCACCGCATCATGTGTGTGTTATAAAGCTCAAAGGGGGGAAAAAATATCTCCCCTCACATGATATCCACATGGTGCGTTACCATGGAACAACAACCCCCCACAAACATACATACCGAGAAAAGACGTCGCTAGCTAACGCGGCGTAACCAGCGTTCATGCTAGCCTGCACCTCGGCTCCCAGGCTCCCAGGCAGCACTTGGCAAATATCGATTAAGCAGCAACAGATCAAACGGAGCCGTGCGAGATTCAATTTAGCGCGGCTTCCCCCCCTTCACATGGAGGCAATAACGGAGGTTGTTTCAAGTGTAGGACGCCGCATGTGTTTATCCACCCGTCCCAGAGGAAATTTAACTTTCATAACTTCGGGGAAGGAGGGAGATGAGAAAAAAAAAAAAAAAAATCAGTGAAACTTTTTTTTAACAGTTATTCAGGTTCGGACTGTCCACATCAATCACATTATGATTACCATCATGCCTCCTGTTTCATCTCAAGATCTCCTCAGTTTGCTTTATGGGGGAAAATCAATGATGACTCGCTTCCTCGTGGCCTGCTGGGCCTCCATGCTTGATTCTTTTTTCTTTTTTCTTCTTTTTTTGAAAGGCAAATTTCTTTCATGCTTGACAGACTTTGCATCTCCGATCTTCAGACTGCTCAAGCCATTCCGGGAAAAAAAACACCAGGAATTTGTACTTCTAGGGGAACGAAAGAGTTTAGAGGAGATGGGTGTCCAGCATAGGGAAGAGATTTGACTCCTGCAAACCCCGCTAAAGTAAAAGCCTGGAGATCCAAATTATATTTAATTTCTATACACAAAGACAAAGAGGCGGGAGGAGCACGTGGGGGGTCCGAGGACCAGTTTGTTCCCTCTCTCAATGTCATCTTTCAAAAAAATAAATGGATATACACTGCTTTTTTTTTTTTTTTTTTTTTTTGCCAGTACGATTTAAGTGAAAAGCCAGAAGCTGTGTGGCTTTTTCCGCCCGGCCAAACACTCGCAAAAACAAAAAGCAAACATTGCCATTGTTTGGGAGCAACTTCACGTTTTCAAGGAAGCGGCTCAGCGCACCTGTGTGACTCACTGCAGCACGTTTACGAGCCGGCGAGGGAGGGAGGGACTCAGGGAGGGAGGTTGCGGCAAAGAAAATAAATAAATGAAATGAAATTTTGCAGGATAAACTCATTTAGTTTTCATTGGATTTGCTGAGGGTCATAACTTTTTTCTTTTCTTTTTTTTATACAAATGCATCAGGGCCTTTATGGCTTTGGCTGATTAGCGGTATAAAGTGGCAGAAAGACTCTTGTAAGCAAACTCGAGGTCGCCCTGTTAAAGAAAACAAAAAAAACGACTGGCCGTTCGGATTTACGTATACGTTATTTTCCAAGAAGTCGCACTCCCTCGAGCTCGGGTTGTGTGTTCGGGGGCAGGAAAAAAAAAAAAAACAACAAACCTTTTGTGTTTGAGCCACAGGACGGACTAAAGTGCCTCTCCTTCTCGGTGGGATTTTCGGAGCTCGGGTTTACAAAATGATTCAGCAGTAATTGCAGTTCTGCCGAAAACCTCAGCACCAGCTCGCCCCGAACACACTGTGCTACAAAGATGTTTGTGTAACCTCCGAGTGGAGCGCTAGCGCAAGAGGGGAGGTGCGGGGGGATTTTCTCTCTCTCTCTCTCTATTCGCTGCCACCTTGACAGTTTCATTTGTTCCCTCTTATCGAGAACAGAAACAATATGTGAAGCGATTTTCTGGAGGAGGCGGAGGAACACGCGGGCTAATCAGAGCGTACACGAGAGGGCGAGAGCCGGAGGAAAACAACACCCGAGCGCCGTCTCATCTCTGGGGAGGGATTCGTGCTCGATGCGTCCATAGAATCTGGAGATGACGTATCGATAGAGCAGAACGCGGAGGCTGGCCATGGAGATGGGTTCGACAGCCGCGCCGCAGATGACGGTCTGAACGGCGCTCGTGTCAAAACAACACGACTCCCCGTGAAAGCCGAGCAATAAAGATCGAGCCGGCTGGTTCGTCTCCGGTCCAAGCCTCCGGTAAGACTCGCGATGAGGGGAGGATCAGAAAGCTGTCAGGGTTGCTCTCCTGGTGCCAGAAAAAAAGAGACAACAATCCCGACAAGATTTACAGAAGCTCGCACTTAATTGCCGCAATGTGCTGATTCTGTCAAAACGCGAGCGCTTCACGCGGACGGCCGGTGTCAAGCGCTAGGGAAGGAAAAAAAAAAGAAGAAGAAGAAGGAGGGCGTAGAGTTTCCTCAAACCCCAGTGACTCTGACTTCCTAAATTAAGAGAGTCACATTTGACACGCACACTTATTAAGAATTAAATTACAGTGTTTTTTTTTTTTTGATACGTCTGAAGGGTTTTGAAAGTTAATTTTAATGTCTGTCACCTACAGATTGCCCAAATGTCCTCCCAGTCCTCAGCCAAAATGTTCCGGATTTTAAAGAAAACAACAACAGCCGAGTCCTGCTGGGCGTTCTGTGTCGGAACTGACAAACTCTCTTCTCAACATCAGCAGCAGCTCAGCGTTAATATTCTCCAGCGTCACCGCCGGGGTTGAACTTTCCGCCTTCAGACGGCAGCTTTTTCTTGGTGTCGCGTCCTGCAGCTCCTACGATAACCCACCTACCAGACCGGGTCGGACCGGGCCGGGCCGGGACTGGGTGTCATTAAAGAGGTCAGCCGTGAGGAGAAGCCACCAGAGGAGCAGATAGCATCTCTCTCTCTCTCTCTCTCTCTCTCTCTCTCTCTCTCTCTCTCTCTCTCTCTCTCTCTCTCTCTCTCTCTCTCTCTCTCTCTCTCTCTCTCTCTCTCTCTCTCTCTCTCTCTCTCCACCGGTTACTGTCGCTGCAGCAACGACCTGACAAACACCTCTGAGGAACACAGCGAACCCGACCACCGGCAGGTGCTGGGAATTTGCTGAGGCAGTTATATTGAGGCGCCTCAGGCGGGACTCCACTAAAATGAAAAATGTCCACAAGACGACGGCGAAGAATACAAGAGCAGCTCCCGCCCGGGGGAGGCGCAGCCCGAGATCAACAGCGACAGCGAGCTGACGAGAGGGAATGTCAGGGAGTCGCAGCGCTTGGAAAAATGCAAATGTTTAGTGAAAAGTTTGGATTTTTTTGAAGAAAAATGCACTGATGAGAACATTTAGTCTGTGCTTTTTTTTCTTTCTTTTTTTTTGCACTGGGGTGGAAATGAAACATTCAGCAGAGTCCTAGGATTGAAATGACTGTAATTGTTTCTCTTTTTAACGACCATCCACTCAGTGCACATCCACAAACATATTTGCGTAATTGCAAACCTATTATCTCTTTTTGTCGTTCCTTTTTTTTCCTTTTCCAATATTTTCTGAGTCAGTTGGTGATTAAGGAAATACAGCTCAAGAGCTTGTTGAGTTAAAGAGGAAATAAATCATTGATTAAAACCAATCTCTATTATGATTATCATTATTATTATTATTATTATTACATTTTGTCAGTCTTTTCTGCAAACATTCAGATGAAGCTGCTAGACTGAAAGTCATGTTGTGCTTAGTAAGTGGAAAGAAAGTATAATTTTTCTATTTCGGTCAAAACACACTGGAGTTCACTGTTGAAACCCTCGACACAATGTGTCCACACAACACTTTTCCATCTGCACGGGCAGCCCTTCGGATGGAAAGACTGAAATACTTGAGCACCGCAAAATTACGTCCATATAATTTAGTACTTGAAAAAAAAAAAGAAATTGGTAAAAAAAAAAAAAAAAAAAAAATGCGGGTTTATATTCTAAACTGGCAGACGACGGCAGCGGCGCTTATTGCCGCGGAGCCGCTTGCAGGGGCCATTAAAAAACACTTTTAGTCAGAAAACTGCCGAGCATGACTGGGCGTAACTGAGTGCGAAGCGGAGATTATCACTCCGATTGTTCACTCGGGCTCCTCCGCCGCCGTGGAAACAGAGGTTAAACGGCTACAGAAAAAAAAAACTGACAATAAATCAGCGAGCGGGATTAAAAAAAAAAAAACAAAAGAAAGAAAGAAAGAAGTCACTCACAGGTGATAAAGTAGTCGGCGTTCCTCTTGAACTCCAGGCCCATGTAGTTGGGGCTGAACTCCTGGAACTTGATGGTGAACTTGATGTCCTTCTCTGGCTTGTTGCAGTTGACCAGCACGTTGGGGTCCAGCACGGTGCTGCAGCTCTCCGCCTGCTCCCTTTTCACCAAGTACAGCTTGTAGAACTCGTAGTCGCGGCCCTGGTCCGCCTTGGGACAGATGATGTCCAGCTTGTCGCCGATGTCCGGGTAGAGCACCAGGCCCTTTCCGGCCACAAACCTGCGGGGGGAAAAAAAGAAGAAGAAAAAAAGAAACAGGGTTAGCCACTCTGTTAGCGACACGTTTTTAAAAGGAGGAGTGGAAGGATCGAGTGGTGTTTGGGCGACAGTTTACACAGTCTTAATACTTTGAGCTAGCGGGAGTTATGGGGTTGAGATTTGTTTGGTATGAGCTTTTAGACCCGGCGAACTTTATTTGGCCCCCGCGCGAAGAAAAGAAAGAGAAGAAGAAAAAAAAAAAAGCGAGCGCTTCATGTCGCGGCTTGACTTGAGGGTTACGCGCGCGCGGACGCGGACACGCGCACACACACACAAATCCTCCACAGATATTTTCTCAAGCTTGGATCCGAATCAAAGCATACCAGAGCCGTTTACAAGGAGGAGCGAAACAAAATGATGGCCCCGGACACAAAATGGCCGCCGCCGGCCGAAGAAGACGGCTACAGGTCAGATTATCATACAGGAAAAAGTCAACACGACAAAATCCCCCCCGCAGATTATTTCTTCATATTTTTCACTGTCGGGGGGGGGAGGGCGAGTCGGACGCAAGAGCCGCGTGGCTTTGGCGCGGTATGCGCGCCGCCTGGACTCCAGACGTCCGAGGCTCCTGGAGGAAAACAGAGCAGAGGTCAGGCGGGCCGGGCGGGGGGGGGGCAAGGTCGAGGCTCACCGCTCCATCTTCCTTCTGCCGCCATCATCCAGCGGAGGATTAAGATAATCCGGGCGGCCTTACTGTACCTCGCCGCTGCCAACTCAATCAGATCAGCTCCCCCGGCTGGCTTTTATTCACTGAAGGTGGGGAGCAGGGGAGGGGAGGAGATGCCCCCGGCCCCCCCAACGACTGTGCTGACTGTGTGTAAGTGTGTGTGAAGAGAGAGAGAGAGAGAGAGAGAGGCGCAACCAGCGCTCGCCGCACTGTGTTTGGGCAATGGCGTGTGTCTTTATGGGTGCGTGCATGTGCGTCTGTGCGTGTGTGTGTGTGTGTGTGTGTGAGAGAGGGTCGGTCAGCAAAACGGGCTGAGGTTGCAGTCTGATGTCGGGGTGGGGTGGGGGGAGGGTCATTGGGGGTGGGGGGGGTGGCAGACGGGCTGAATCATTGTTCTGGACTTGTTTGAGGCTTAAAATGTCAACATGGTTCAGCTCTGCTGTCCCAGTTAGCCAAGCATTAACCCAGACAGCCGGACTGACCACGGGTGTGTGTGTGTGTGTGTGTGTGTGTGTGTGTGTGTGTGTGTGTGTGTGTGTGGCCGGCCGCAGACAGCGAGCGCTATCTGCTAGATCTGCCCATGCCAGCGGATTTAAGCGGGATTTAGCGGCGCGCAATGCATTTGTTGTTCTTTGTCACCGCCTCCCCCCCCCCAATCACCCCCAATCACCCCCCGCCCCACGTTTTTAACAAGACATCACGGACATCACCCCCTCCGTCTCTCCTCTCCCTCTCTCTCTCAGAGTGTAATCTCCCCTTATCTGCAGCCCCTCATTTCATCATCACACACATCATTTCACCACTAAACAACCGACAGACTCCTCAGAGTCTTCAGTCAGTCAGTCGGGCCGGTCGGCTGGGGGGGGGGTCGGCTGCTGAAAGGCGGCGGTGGCAGGCCAATGTTACAACACTGGCGTGCGGCCAAGCCGTTGTAAGAAGCCATCTTTAAAAATAAAAAAATAAAAGTTCCATTTTCAGAGGAACCTCCTCTCTCCCCCCCGCCGCTCCCATCATCCCCCCCTCCCACTCCTCCATGAAAATGGACATGATTGGATTAGGGCCTCTTCGACATTCATGGCCAGCTCCAGATCGGGGACATTAGCCAATAAATGACTCCATTCACGATGGAGATAAATGCGACGTGAAATTTTTTCGGGGAGGGAAAAACGTCCGTCAGAACGCCTCAACAGCCTCACCAGCCAGCCAGCCAGCCAGCCAGCCAGCCCCAACAACCACCACCAACCACCACCACCACCAGGGCGATGATGTCACAAACGCATGGGAGACTCTGCGGCGGGTGAGACGTTACTTCCACGGCATTGTCCCACGCCGCTGGGTCGGGGTGAGGAAGAGGGGGGGTGTGGAGGGGGAGGCAGTGAGTGAGTGGAGGACTTGTTTTTAACTGGAGGGCCGACCGGCGAGGGAACGGCGGGTTTCCTTTGTCCCGCCCCCCTCCACTAATTTGCCAGTTTTTTTTTTTCTTCTCCCCGTCGCAAAAACTCTGCATGCACTCCTTTCATGTGCGCATGAGTGTGTGGGTGTGTGTGTGTGTGTGTGTGGAAGTGCACATATGTCATCGTGCATGCGTGCGTGTGTGTGTGTGTGTGCGTGTGCGCACACGCGCCTATGAAGACACGGACACAATGAGTCCCTAATTGGATCTACAAGATGCATCAGTAAGGCATAAACAAGTTGCCATGGCGACGCTGGGCTTTGTTGGTGCCCCCCCCCCACCTCCTCCTCCTCCACCTCCACCCCTCTCCTTCCCACCTTCTCTCTATTCCTCCATCAATCCCTTCAATTTCACCCCCCCCCCCAGCCCGCCCCTCTATTTCCACTCACCAATCTCATTCCCTCCAGCTTTATCCTTCCCTCTCATTCACCTCCTCAACATTTCCCTCATTCTGCCCCCCCCCCCCCCCACACACAAAAAAAAAACACCTACGGAACAACAAGCAGGGGGGAAACCAGAAGGGTAGGAACAAGAGGGAAAAAAATCCAGCCTGAAACAAACAGGACAATTAGACCCGGTTTGATTCCGATCAACAAGTCTGTCTCTCTCTGTTGTTTTGTGTTTCTCCAAAGGGGGCAAATTGCATTTTATTTCCCCGTTAAAGACGCTTCAAAGCCCCAAACAAAACAATGAGCCTCTTTGTCCTGCGTCTCGGCTCGGCAAAAAACCATTTGTTCCATTATCAGAGCAAAGCCGCAATAATTTAGATGAATAACTCGGATTTCCAAAAATTCTTAATATCTTAATATCCCTGAAGGATTTAATCACAGGCCGGCCGCTGTCATTGATTCAATTTTCCGAGGCGGGCTTCCTCCTCCTCCTCGGCGGCGGCGGCGGCGGCAGCGGCGGCGGTGAGATAGCTATCCGAAAAGTGAATTCTGCGCTTGTGTTTCCCAGCCTTTGTTAACTGTCGGCCATAATGAGGCTCGGGCTGCTGCGGAGGTCTGGAAGCGCCGTCGCAGATGGGAAAGAAGCAACATAAAAGAAATAGGGCAGCAATTAGTGTTTAGCCCAGTTTAAAAGCCCTCCACTTGGCAAGCGGCGGCCCAGCCCCGGTCCAGGATGTGAAACTAAACTGGTGGGCCGGGACTTTGTCTCCCGTTTGTCTCTCTGCTGGCTTAATCAGCGCCACTCCGCCGCTGCACACAGCCGCGCCATGGAGAGGAGGAGAGCACTGACTGAAGATTATTGTACTGTTGAAGAGGTCGAAAGGGAGAGGAAGAAAAAGGGGTGGGGGGGGGTAAAAGGGGGGAGGTTTGAATTGCATCTTTCATTCACGTCGTCTGGAGACCGTGGAAGACCTGTTGATGAAAGGGGAGCTTGGGGCGCACAGAGGAAAGAGGAGCGGCGGTGCTGCAAGGAAAAAAAAATAAAATAAAAAGCCACGATTCTGGGAACTGACACCCCCCCCACCCCGAGCACGAAGGGACCCTTTATCTCCACCCGCCCCGTCCGACCCCCAAACTCCTTCTCCCACCCGTCCCACCCAGTGTTAAACGAGGTGGATCTGCCTGGACCAAACCAAATAAAGAGAATCGCTTCCCCAAACAACCAAATGAGGTTGGTTTTGTTTCATCTGGATGCTCCAGTGTGAGTTCAGCGCCGCAAAGAGCTTAGACAAACAGCCTGGCGTAGCCTAGCCCGGCCCAGCGCAGCACAGCGCAGCACAGCACAGCTCGGCCAGGCCAGGCCAGAACAGAAAACAAGCAGGAGGGGAGGTGGGAGGAGGAGGAGGAGGAGGAGGAGGAGGGGAGGAGCCCCTCCCCTGCTCTTTCTTTTTGCATTCCACTGGTGAATATGAGCACATGATCTCACATATGCAGCCCGCCGCCATCACCTCCCCTCTCACACACACACACACACACGCATGGATGTGGAGGGGGGAGCGCACAAAAGCACGGTGGGGTGCATCCTGCAACCTTCCCAAGCCCAACTTCCCAGCCGCCCCTCATTCAGCCTCGCTGCCCTTCCACCACTTCCATAGAAAAGGCCGCCTACGCCCGGCCGGGCCCGCTCGCAGCCCCTCGGAGAGCCTCAAACCTCCTCACCCCTCCTCCCTCCTCCTCGTCCCCCGTCCAGTCGACTCAGGCCTCTGCCCCCTCACCACCAACCGCCCCCCCCGCCCCCCGAGCCGGGCCCTGGCAGGCAGCCTCGGGGGCTGCCGGGCTGAATGGGCAACATGGAAAACGGAGGCGGTGCCTCATATCAAGAGGAGCGTTGTCAGATTGATTTGTTCCTCTGGGGGGCGGCAGCCTCAACACGCCGTACATGTCGATTAAATTCTATTATCCTCCTCGCCGGCTGTGTGATTCATATGCAATAAATCTCCAGTGTTGGGGTGGGGGGTGGGGTTGGTCGGGCAGCATGGCAACAGGCAGGGTGCAGGTAGTGTCGGCCTCCCCCTCTGGGTTTTTTTTTTTTTACATCCCAGGATTCAACTTGCGTCCGTACGTCCGTACGTCCGTCTGGCCTTTAAAGCACCAGCGAGTAAATAGAGAAGAACTGAAAAACAAAACAACAAACACATGCAAGCACACACCCACACGCGCTCACACCCACACACACACACACACACACACACAATCATCTTCACAACAGGTACTCCATCCGCCTCCCTCTCAGCGTGGTAATTATCGCACCAGGAGAAGCAGCTCGCTCACCAATCATCCTTTCACTTTTACATTATCCACAAAGCGCCGACGGACGCTTTTCAACCGAGCCATTACGGATGATGCGTTTTTGGTCGGGGGAAGCCATATATATATATATATATATATATATATATATATATATATATACATGAATAAATATATGAATAAATATATCTGCTCCAATCGATATCCCCGCCGCTGCTTTGCACTCTGGGTAGCGTCTCATAAAACACGGCAGCGGCTCAGCCGACACAACGGAGCTTTGACACTTTAAGTCGGCGGAAGGCCGTAAAGCTGCGTTATGCAAACAGCGTGGCGGCGCCGGTGGCGTGACGTGTCGAGCGAGAGTGTGGCGAGAGGGGAGCTTCTTCTTCGTCTCTCGTCGGGAGTCAATCAGCCGTTCAATCAGCGTCCGCTGCGCCGCGAGCGGCTTTAAGCCACTCTGTGGATCCAGCGGCAGATAGACGCTTCGCTCTCACAATGGAAACATTGAAGAAGAAGAAGCGTCGGCTCTCGTCGTCCTCCTCCTCCTCCTCCTCCGTGTGTGGTTAAGATCCATCCCAGCGCTGTTGACACAGCGCGATCATTTCATACTTGGCAGCGAGGCGCGTATCATCAAGCTGTCAGAGCGACTCTGCAGCTCCCAGAGAGAGAGCGAGAGAAGAAAAAACCCCCTCGCATCTGCAACAGCGTCTGGTCATGTGACCACGTGTCCACTGGTGCGACTCTGGCAGCGAGCCGTCCTCTCTCTCCCTCCCTCCCTCCTTCCTTCCATCCGCCGGCTGCATTGAAAAGGCCCCGGGCCGTGGGAAGGTGAGCCGGTGGTCGCAGGCAGGTCCTCCGGCCGGAGGGGCCGACCGGGGGAGCCTGCGTGCGTGTGGGGCTGGCTTCTGTCAGGGCGTCGCAGGGGGAAGATGTTCTCAGGGAGGCCCGACTGTAAACAGGCGCACGTAAACACACGCCTCGCAAGTGTACACACACCGGTTTCCTTGCATTTGCAACCCAGGGTAAACAAGTCGCCCTTCGCTCGCCTGCGTGAGGCCACACACACACACACACACACACACACACACAAGGGGTGGGGGGGTGTGGGGGGCGACACGAACAAACACAAGGTTCCTGAAATTAAGCAAAACAAGGCCCATCTGGCTCCAGAAATGTTTAGCAGAGCAGGAGGGATTTGACCCTTATTATAGGGAAGCAGGGTGGGTGGGGGGTAAGGGAAGGGGGAGGGAGGGGGGTTGACTGGCCAATGGGGTGAATGGTATTGTATCAACTGGAAACTCCAGTCCAAGTTGCATCTAAAGCTCCAGGCTTGGCAGCATGGCGGCAGCGGCTCTCTGTATCTTCCCTCCACGCTGCCCCCCCCCCCCCGAAGGAACGTAAATGAAGATGTCAAGAGGCAAGAGGGAGGGAGGGAGAGAGGGAGGGAGGGAGGGGGGGGAAAAAAAAAAAAAACGACAGGCAGGCAGGAGGGCAGGCGGCATATCCTGAATTCCTGCCTGCAGAGAGAGCCGCTTTTGTACGTGTTAGCGCAGACGCCCCAGACACGCTAGCCTCGGCTAGCTCAGTCAACAGGCTGGCACGCAGAGCGAATCAGATGCGGCGTGACTCATAACAGTTGCAGTCAGGCAAATTATAACACAAGCACGCTCTCTTCCCTTCGCTCTCACACTCCCTCCCTCTCACTCTCTCTCTCTCTCACACACACACACACACACACAACGCTACGCACACACGCGGCCTCGCACGTCCCGACAAAACAGGTCCAGTATGCTTTGCCCTCCGTCGCCGTCACATGAGGTGGTGTTGGTGGGGGACGGCAGTGTCGCACCACCGTCCGCAGCCGTAACGAGCTAACGAGCTAACGAGATGATGCCCAGATGGCCTCCCCGCTTCACGAGGAGGACGGCGGGGGAGGAGGGGAGACGAACAGCATGAAGAGCCGGGGTGTCAGGAGTCGTTAGGGAGGAGAAAGAGCAATAATCTGCTCCTTCTTTTACGGCCCGTGTGGTTTGTCTCACGTCTCCTCCTCGCCGAGAGCGGCGGCAGGGGAGCGGAGCGCTGGCGGTACGCGCGCGGCGGCCGTGATTGAACGCCGTCCACGGTATCGCTGACAAGCGAGAGAAGGCCCAGACTGCTGCACTCTGCGCCTCCACTTATCCGTCCAAAAGCTCGGAAAGCTGAGCCCTTCCAGCTGGAGCGCCGGCCGACCAGCCAGCCGACCGAGCGACCAACCCAGAGAGGGGGAAGAGAAGAGAGAAGAAAATAGTAGAGTCAAGTCAAGGGGAGCTTAAAGGGATAGTTCGCCCAGAGGAGGCCGGGGGGGGGGGGGGGATTTGGCCCATTTGCGACTTTTACCGCCGGTGCAGACGGAGGCGCCCGGCGACGCTTTCTGATCCACGTAACTGCTCTTGAGTTTCACAGAAGGGGGAAAGAATTCCACCCCGACTGAAGTGCAATTGTGGGCGAGGACGCCGTCCAAGTGTCCGCAAGACTCTGCGAGACAGGAGCCGCGCTTACGAGGGCGCTAGCAGAGCTAGCCACAGCCGCCTGGCTAAAGATGCTGGACGTTGTGGTGGTATTAGCGGCACCGTTTCAAGATGAACTGCACTGGGAACCAGTGTACCGGACACACGCTACCTTCTCCTTCTGTATATATCTTTGGCATTAATAGGCTTCCATTTGTTTCGGAACCCCCAGAACTTCTCCTGCAGCATCTGGGCCCAAACTTCTGCGTTTGGGTTGAAGACTGAGAGGAAGGCGGAGGAACGCTCGGTCTGGCTCGACCGACACCGCGCTCACATTAGCCGGAGTTTAGCTTTTCATTCTTGGCTCATTCCGTGACCCAAACACACAAAAGCTTCTCGCGTCCTACCTTGGCTTCCTGGCCATGGCACACACACACACACACACACTCACACACACTTACACACACAGACTCACACACACTCACCGAGGCAGCTGCCTCCCATCACCGAGGAGCAGCCACAGATGGGCTCTGCGTGCTCCCTAAAGATCTCTCCACAGGCCCAGTCTATAGCCGCTGCCAAACCCGGCCTGGCCCAAGCCCACTGACTGTGTGTGAGTGTGAGTGTGAGTGTGAGTGTGTGTGTGTGTGTGTGAGAGAGAGAGAGAGAGAGAGAGCGTTTCCGTCGTCGTTTGCGCAGATATATGCGAGTCCATACGTGCTTGAGTGGGTGACAGTGTGTTTGTGTGTTAGGGTGCCAAACACCTTGAACGTGCCAGAGTCAGTGTGCGTGTGTGCGTGCGTGCTGGAGGGGATCCGGACGGTCACGGAGAGCAGGAATCCCTCGGGGACCGAGCGCCACGGAGAGCGGCGAGCGGAGAGGCGAGCTGGACCCGGATGCGAGGTCGTAATCAGCGCGGCGCAGAGCGAGAGAGCAGAGAGCACCAGGACCTCCCAGGCGAACAATAGCGTCTCTCTCTCTCTCTCTCACACACACACACACACACAGTCGCCCCGATTGTGTTTGGGGTTTTTTTTGTTGTTTTTTCTTTTTCATCCGTCCCCAGTCGGGGGGGAGTGAAAGGAGAAACTAGGGAGCGAAAGAATCATAAACCGCTATCAAACCCACGCAGTCTCCCAGACTCGGCCGGCCGCAGCCGCCTCTGCAAAACCCTCTGGAAGCCGCCGGTCGGCCGGAGGAAGGTCCGGTCGTCACCGTTCAATCAGCACGTCGCACAGGTAGGCGGACGCAACCGGAGCTGCGTTTGGCGTTGTTTGACCAAGATAAAAAAAAAAAAGGTTAAACTCTGTTTTTTTTAACCATTACCCTCTTATCTCAGCAGGGTTAAAAATTACTCAGTTTTAAACCCAATAATCAAGTAAAAAGTAAGATTAGGGACCTGGGGGGGTCAGGGATTCAGGCTAGACACCCCCCACTACCACCACCACTCTTTGAAGTACAACCTTGTGCAATAAAAGCAGTAGGTCTTCATACAGGATTTAGCGGAAAAACCCCGACTGAAAACCAAGTAATGAGGTTTTAACTCCGACACCAGTTTGGTGAAATTGGAGCTTATTGGATTTAACACCTAACAGCACTAACAATACAGTGCTTTCATTTGTGTGTGGCAATTAGCTGCTTCGTTCCCAAACCCTTACAATGAAAGTTTGTGGGCAAGCGGGGCGAATAAAAAAAAAAAAATCTCTCCACTCGCAGTGCTTGTAATTAAGAAACAATGTTTTCGCCTCACATTTCAGCTTTTGGATGAACTGCAGGAAGGAAGGAAGGAGAGAACTGGTGGTAATCAAACAGCTCCACTGGTACTGGTTGGACGAGGCCATGTGATCCCACGCTTCCTGCTTCACCCCGCCAGTGCTGTCTTTCATTCCAGCCCGCAGTAAGAACAGCAAATGGGCATATTTCTTCAAATGTCAAACTATTTTTATTACCCCAAAAAAATAAAAAATAAAAGCCCGCGATCGCTGGGAGAAAATTTATTTCCTTCCTTTCAAGTTGTTTTTTTCCCCCTTTATTTTCGAAGGAAAGGGCTCAGCTGTGTTTCTCTTAGAATACGAGGCCCGGCTTTCAGGTTTTAGTTTTACAGCCGCGCTTTATGATCAAGAGGCAGCGCGATCGATATTTTATGAGTCTGTGCGCTGTTAACAGGTGTTAATGCGACGCAGCCACAGAGAGCCGGCGAACGGCTGGGAGAAACCAGAGCCCTTCCCGCAGGAACAAAGGGAAGACGTGGCGCCCGGGAAAAAAAAAAAGAAATGAAAAAAATAAAAAAAGGGAATCAATCAATCTCTGGCGTGGCACGTCTGGCTCTGACAGCCGCCCGTCCTGAACCCAGCAGCAAAAGATAGCAGCGCAGCAGAGTTCAAAATACTCTCATTGTTCATCTGTCAGTGTTCAAGACAATTGGAAGGGAGTCGGGGTGGGGGGAGGCAGAGAAGGGAGGGAGGGGAAATGCTAACACAATATTTATCTTGCGCCCCCCACCTCTCCTGACTCACTCTTATTTAATGTATTCCTGCCATTGTGAGACGCGCTGGGAGATGGATGGGCAGCCAAGTCGGCGAGGTGATACGCGTCGGCTCCAAACTGCAATAATTCAGTCGCTAACAAACATCCGCTGGGGTTTTTTTTTTTTTTTGTGGTCGGAGGTTTTAAAAAAAATAATAATGATAATTCTTCCTATTGTATTGTTCTGCGAAACCGCTTTCCCTGGGAAAGTGGGGAAAGTCAAGCAGCTGACGGGACGTCACCTCGTGAACTCGTCAACTCGCCCGGCGAGCAACTCGACGATCCCTGGCGCGCTCGCACAGGCCGTCCTTTGTTCTTCCAGCCTTTGCGAAAACTCACTAGCGCGCGCGCTCGCTATCGTGGAAGCCGTCGGAGGCGCGCGCTCCTCGGCCCCGATCGCGTCCGTGAGCCGCCGAGTTGGGGATGGCGCGGAGGGTCGGCCGTCCCTCCGTTCACATGTCGCCCTAATCCAGCCGTAAATCTGAAGGATTTCCGCCCGAGTGTGAAACACATTCCTCCCCAAAAGTTGGTATTTCATTTAGCCGGCAGCGGCGCAACCTTGACAGAAGGTGTGTTTCGCTCTCTCGCCACCCCTCTCTCTCTCTCTCTCTCTCTCTCTCTGTGTGTGTGTGTGTGTGTGGCGCAATAAAAGTGAACTTTAACAGTCATTTCCCTGTAGCTAATACCTGTTTGCTGCTCGTGCCTGTACCTGGCCTCCATAAAGCCTGTTGTGACTCGTTGAGCAGCATTATACGGGGTTGGGGGATGGCGGGGGGGGGGAGAGGCAGCCGCGACCTCGAGAACTTACCTCCCCCCCGACCCCCGCGTTTGAACGTGTGCTGCACGCATGGGCGCACAAACGTTTCGCTCGCGCTCGTTTTTCGTCGTTCACTCGCGTGAACCGTAATCGCGGCGAGGTTCTTTAAAAAGAGGGGAAAAAGGGAAGGGGAAAAAAAAGCCGACAGTAGCAGAAGCGGGAGGAGACGGGAGCCTGTGTGTGCGCGACTGACAGGGCGAATTACACGGTGCGCTAAAACACCGGCTTCCTGTCTCTCACAGCCGCCGCCCGGATGGCTTTCAGATGGATTTTCGCAGAATCTTGTACAAACAGCGAGTCGATAACGGCGGTGGGGGGGATGTGTGTGTGTGTGTGTGTGTGTCTGTGTGTGTGTGGTGGGTGGGGGGAAGGTGGTGTGGGGGTGGGGTTATAATGGGCAATCGTCGGCGAGGAACAATTCGCCGGTGATTTGCTGAGAAGATGTAAGTGTGTTTAAGGCGCCGCTGCTCGGCTCGGTCGGCCGGCCGGAACAAAGATCTCAACGTCCCGCGGCCCCTGAGAGCGCGGCAGGATGTTAGACCTCATCGAGGTGGGTGGGGGTGGGAGTGGGGCGGGCGAACTTCCGCCCATCATTCCGTCTGCAGCCATTCGAGGAAAAAAAAAAAGTGGTGAAATCGGTGACAGATTTGCGTGACAGACGAGCGGCGGCGGCGGCGGCTTTTTAATCCTGCGGCGCCGCTTCCCCCCGATATTTATGTCCGTCGCCGGCTATTTCATTATCATAAAGCGCTCTTAATATTTCTCAGCTGCGTGAGAGGGCAGGGGGGGGGGGGGGGAATGCAGATGATTGAGTGGGCTGAATTTAAAGGCTCTTCTCTTGTCAGCTGCGTCCACGCACTCCAGGTCCCGAACGAGCGACGGAGGGGAAGCAGAGATGAAGCAGAGGAGAGGAAGAGGAGGAGGGGGAGGAGGACGCGCCGTGCCAGCACCAAGAGGCCCGCCGAGCCTCGGTCCCCGTCCCCTCTCCCTCCAGCCGAGGAGCTTTGATTCGCCTGATTGTCTCCAATATTGAGACGCACAATAAACACAACACTCGGCGGCCATTTGCAATTCTAATCAGCTCCTCCAGAGCGGGCCGGCGGCTGAGCGGAGCCCCGAGCGGCCCTCCGGGATATCACTCATCCGCCGGCGGTCGTAATGACACAATCATTGCCATGACGACACTCTTGCTGTGTGTGTGTGTGTGGCGGGGAGGGGGTGAATACACGGCGGCGGCGGCGGCGCTCGCAGGTCTAAACAAATTAGCCGGCAGATTGGCTTGCAGAGCAGGTTCACGGCGAAGGCGGCGCCACGCATGCAACATGTGCCACCGTCCAGAGTTGGGTTTTCCCCTCTCTCTCTCTCTCTCTCTCTCTCTCTCTCTCTCTCTCTCTCTCTCTCTCTCTCTCTCTCTCTCTCTCTCTCTCTCTCTCTCTCTCTCGCTCTCTATCCATGTTGGTGAACTTTCTGCGCAGTCCAAACCTGCCGCACCCCACCCGAAAATCACCAGGGGGCGAGCGTGCAAAACTCGCAGGCCCACACCTGCTTCTGCTCGACAAGTCGCGACGGGATTCCAATAAACCATCTCTGCCTTCAGCAGGAAATCCAGACTATGTAAACTGAGGCGGTGGTTTCTCACTCCCTCGCTCTCTCTCTCTCTCTCACACACACAGACACCAGTTGCTCACTTTCACTCGCGCACAGCAAGAAAATTTTTTTTTTTTAAATGCGGCTAATCTGATTTTGAAAGGCGACGGTGCAGGAACCAAGCAAGGACGCACCGAATTATCTCTGAAATCGAAAAAAAAAACACAGTTGTTTGTTTTCCGCTAGTTAACAATCAGCAAACAAAATTATCTGGAGCGGAGAGAAACTTTTTTTTCCTAGAATCCGAGTCCGTGAATTATGAAAAAGCGCCGTCCGCCGGGCTTCCCTGCCGCGTTTGAAGCCTCCAGACGCTCCCGGATGAGCGGGGAAACGCAACACGACGTGCAGCTCGTGCACGTTTTAGCCGCCTCGCTGCTCTTCGCCGCGACACGAAAAAAACTGACAAATTTATTTTGCTAAATAACAGGCGCGTCTGGTGAAAGGGGTTATTTGACTTGCAAATGCCTCGGATGATTCAGAGCGGCAGCGGCGGCGGCGGCGGCGGCCCTGCTCTGCGAGCTCGTGTGTTTGCGCGTGCACGCGCACAGAGGCCCTGTGAATGACAGGCCGTCCGTCAGTTTGAGAGACGTCATTATCTGGCTGGATGCCTGAGCTGCGGCCGCCGGCCGGGTCACGTCGCCGGAGCCGAGCTGACACCGCGGACAGGAAACATCCCTTTATGATTCCTGCCGCTGGAGAGGAAACACTCCAGTCGCAATCTGCCGCCGCCGCCGACGCCGCTTGACCTCATTTGGGCAGGTTGGGGGGTTATCTAATACGGACGGCTAAAAAAAAAAAAAGAAAAAATACACAACAATAGCCTGAGAAGGTTGGGTGTTTTTTTTAAGCAGGGGCTTTTTATTTTAAACAATGTGATCTTTTTTCCCTTTTGCTGACGAGGCCTTGAACGAGCTGCAGGTCCCTCACCTCCCCCTCGACCTCCCCGCCAATCCTTAGCCTTTGACTCTTTCTGTGTAGCAACAATGCGCAGGTTTTTAGCTGGGCGTCCTGCAGTCGATCTGTTAGCGCGCTGATAAGAGGAGCTGATGGATCGGTTTAATCAGGCCGGCCGGGGATCAAGACCGCGGGGGGAGATCAATCAAAAGGCTTATAGAGAGAGAGAGACGACGGCGTCCATCAGTGTCACAGAGAGGGGTGTAAGGAGGTGGGGGGGGGGGGGTTGTCTGTCTGGCCGTTTACTTCACCGGCGGTAAGCTAATAAATAGTAGAGCGGTAGCAAGTTTCAAAAAAGAAATAAATGAAAGTGAAAAACGGCTGAATCAAGCAGTTAAAAAAAACAACACGAGGCAGGAAGAAAAAAAGTCTTAAGTGTTTGCCTTAAGTTTAAGGCAATGAAAAACTTTCGGCAGGCGCGCAAAAGCCTTTACGGTGATTCATCATCATCGTGTTTAACACCTCGCCGCGGCGTGGAAAAAATACAGACGGGAAACCGAAAGCAAACTCGCTGTGAAGCGTAAAATCTCGGCAGAGACGAAATCGGCTGGCAAATCTGAGGGGGAGATAAGAGAAAGACAAAAAGATGAGGCGGTGGGTTGAAAAGTGTTTACACCCGATAAACAACTGATCTCAATATGAGAGCGACGCCGCCGCCGTTAGAACTAGGACACCGTGTGTGTGTGTGCGCGCACTTGTGTGCGTTTGCGTGCGTGTTTTTGTTCCTCCCGTTTTTCTTTTTTCTTTTTTACACGTCACGCAGCTGCCTTTCTCCGCGCGCTTTAAAAGCAGCTTCTTATCAGGGGGGAAGGGGGGCGGGGGGGGGGGGGATTTTGAGTGACGGCTCTTTTCTCTGCTTACAATCTGGCCTGGTGATTGTAAGAGACAGCTACACGTGTCCCGGCCGATCCGAGACAAATTAGCCGCTTCTTTCTCAGCCTCCCTCCCTCCTTCATCCTCCTCCTTCGCGCGCCGCAGATCTTATCCAGGCTGGGGGCATGCTTAAGTTGTCAGTGGGTTTCTAAAAGCCATATTGAACAGCATATTGACTGATGCAATCGTGGAGACACACATCATTAAGCTCATTAACAGTGGATGTGAAGGGGGGTGGGGGACGACGCCCCCCCCCCCTCTAACTGGTGCAGCGGGAGGCTGCGTCTCGGCTGATAACGCTCTGCCTTTTACAAGGCGAGCGGCGGGGCAAGATGCAGGCTGTCGGCAGTGAAATGAAAAGTCGTGCGTGCGCGTGCGTGCGTGTGTGTGTGTGTGTGACGTGCCGCGCGCTAATAAATAGCTCGTCTGACATGATGCTATTCTCATTCGCAGTTTGCTGGGGCGATAACCGGGCGGATTGTGGCCTCGTAAAGACGCTCCATGTGTTGTTTTAGGGGAGCCATTACAAAGGGGGGGAAGCGGGGAGGGGGCGGTGGGGGGGGGCGGGGGGGGTGTCTCCATTACAGCGGCTATCTGATCGTCACACACCCAACCGCCCACCCACCCACCCTCAAGCCCTCCCATCTGTAACAGCCCTAATCGGTACAAGCCGAGCGCAGCTGACTCGTCGTCGTCGACGACATTTTGCGGCCGCGCGTGAATTTTTGAAAACGTCACCGTCCGGCCCCGCATGGGGAGTAGGGCACCCCACCCCCGCCTCCGCCCACACCAGTTGCAACGCGCTCGCAATCTCCGTGCCAGGAGTGGCTGCAACCCCCTTCAAAGGCTCATCACAGCACGCACATCTAATGCAGAGAGAAGGCCGCTTAAAGCCTCGGCAGCCCGGCAACGATGCTTTGAAGCAACAGCTTGAAAAAAAAAAAAAAAAGAAGAGACGGAGCCAAATCATTTCCCTTCCCTCTGCCGTTGCATTGTCTGGGGTGAGGGGGGAGCGGAGGGGGGGTTTAGGGTTGGGAGGGGTGGGTGGTGGGTGAGGGCATCAAGCGCCTCCATTTTTTTTTTGGGGGGGGGGGGGCGCGGCATCGAGGATCACGCCGCCCCATTCCGGAGCAGCGGGGCCCGCAACAGGAAATGAGAACTCCTGCACAAGCGCGCAAGCTGCGGACCATAAATATATTCATGCGCCCATGTATATTTCATGCAAGAGTTTGACTCGGCCCCGCATAATGCACATGCGAGGTCGCTCCCCACCCGGCGACTCTTGACATGCACAAGGTGCGACAATCGGAGACGCAATAAATAAATCAGAGTGGAAGAAGAAGAACGCGGCGGCGGCAGCGGCAAATAGAGGCGGCTAAAAGCGGCAGCGGCAGAAGAAGAAGAAGAAGAAGAAGAAGGTTTTTTTTTTACAACCACACTTTATTTATAAAAACAAACCGAAAATTATGCACTTTTTGCCGACAAAAAACTAAAATAATCTAAAGAGCCAAAAAGAAACATTCAATATTTCACTGAAGAAGAAGAAGAAGAAGAAGAAGAAGAAGAAGAAGAAGAAGAAGAAGAAGAAGAAGAAGAAGAAGAAGAAGAAGAAGAAGAAGAAGAAGAGAGGTTGTGGCTGGCGGAGGAAAGCTTTCATCTCGGCAGACAGGTGAGGAGAGGAGCGACGTGGCGGAGGTCGGGGCTGTCATGTTTCACAGCGGGGTGGGTGGGGGTCGAGGTGGTGGTGGTGGTGGTGGTGGGGGCTAACAGGCAGACGGAGGGGAGCGGAAAAAAAAGTTTTCGACGGATGAGTGGGAGGAGCCAGGCGCGAGCGAAAACGTTAAGATCGCGGCGTGAAATATTACATTAGCAAGCCGTATAAGGAGAAGACAGCAGCAGGAGCCGTTCATTAAAGGTGGGGGAGGGGGGGGGGTGGAGGGGGGGGAGGGGTGTATGCCCAAGGCCCCGTTCTCAGCGCAACTCATAAATGGGATTTGGGTTTGGGATATTGTGTTTGCTTTAGCGGACCTTCCTTCACTCCTCCGCTTCCAATATGGGCCGAGATGAGAGGCTTCCACCCGGGCGGCGGGTGAGGAGGGGCGTCGACGGGGGGAGAACACACACACGTGCGTGATGGGAAACATGTGTGTGAGGGAGATGAAGAAACCCCCCCATCGCCCCCACTCCCTCCCCCGCGTGAGCCGCATGAAATATAGACCTCGGGTCCCGCTGAGCTCCAGGCCGGGCCACCGTACGGAGCCGGGACGCGCGCACACACACACACACACACACACACACACACACACACACACACACACACAGACAAACTGCCAATATGGCCATTCTAAAGCAGATTCACGCAGAGGCCAGAGAGTCTGACAGTGACATCTCCATTCACTCATGAATTCTTTCTCTCCTCGCAACATGCGTGGACACACACACACACACACACTCACACACACACACACAGAGCCTGAGGCCAGTCATGGGAGGAGGAGCAGCAACCAGGGCATAAAAAAAGCCTTTCTCCCTGCCGTGGCTCTCTGCGGGGTTTAGCGGGGCATTATGGGAAGATTAGACTTTAGAGTGCTTCGCTATCTGATGTCATTGTTGGTTGTTACGTACGTCTGGATGGCTCGTGGAGCCGCGACCCGATGGCAGGCACATTTCTCCGGGAAACAAAGTGCTCGTGGGGACGGGAGGGGGAGGGAGGGTGGGGGGAGTTTTGCGGCGGTGATTGATTGCAGGTTCCTATTGTATCTGTCCGCTACGGCTCTGTTGGAAGAAGAATTAGCGGCGCGAGGACAAGACGAAGGAAGAGAAGAAGAAAAAAAAGCTCGGAGAAAAGAAGAAAAAAAAACCCTTCCACATCTGACTCCATCAATCAAGCCGGCAATCAAAATAATTCAATTATGAGACTTAAATCCCGCTGGCTCGCCGGGACCCCACTCCCCTCCCCCTCAAACCAACCCGGAGACAAACTCAATTTACTGACAATTCAAACATGATCGTATTAACTCCACTTTTTAGGGCTCGGATCTTTTTTCCATTACTCACTTTTTTTTCCAGAAAGAAAACAACAAAAAAACTAATTCAGGGGGAACGCAAATGAAACGGCCTCGGCTCGACTGATCAGCGGCGGAGCGCGGCCGCGCTGGGAGAGGAGAATAGGTGCAAACAAACAAGAGGCACCGTTAAACGCACAACAAAGCAGCGTCGGGCGCTTTTCCGGACAAGCAAACTGACTGAACAAGAGTTAAAAAAAAAAAAAAGAGGCAAAACGCTCCACAAACCCATATCTGGGAAACGGCAGCACTTTCCGGGACGGCAGGAATGCGAGAGGGAGGGTTTTTTTTTGTTTTTTTTTTGAATATGTGCGTAATTGTCTTCCCCCGCCGCCCCGCCCTCCTCCGTTTCCGAGGTGTGAAAGGGAATGCGGGGTTGCGCCGGGGCGTCCCAGCGAGAGGCGATTGAAGCGTCAGTCACAGCTGCCACACAGAGCCCCGGCGCGCCCAAGCAAAGATCCCAGGCCCGGGCCGGCCCTGGTGGGCGGAGGGGGACCGGGGACTGGGCCGGGGATCAGCGGGAGTCCCACAGTGTCCCCCCTTTTCTTCCAGGGAGGGTGAGGAGGGTGAGGAGGGTGAGGAGGGTGAGGAGGGATGAGGGTCACGCTGGGAGTTTTGCTTAGAAAAGGCCGAGGCAAAGAAGCCGGCAGAATGGGTTAACGCACGCGCACACACACAACCACAAACTCCATCTCGGGCTGTCTGTCTGCCTGTCTGTCTGCCTGTCTTTCTGTCCTGCCGGTGGGCATGGTGGGGAAAAAAATTGGAAAGATAACGGAAAGAGGCGGAGGAGGGCGGGGGTTAAATCGAATGAAACCAAAACTTCCAGTTAGCGTCTGGAAACGCAGGGACGCTCGGCGCAGAGCGAGGCAAGGACTCGCCAAACAAGATTACTGCTGGAGAAACGAGTGGTTTTGCTGCTGGACGCCTGGGGTGTGTGTGTGTGTGTGTGTGTGTGTGTGTGTGTGTGTGGTAGTGGTGGGTTAATAGTGGTGAAGTCCCGAGGATTAAACGCTGCGCCCGCCGTCTCACGCGCCCCAGTAATAGTCTCCATGTCCTGCGTCTGTACGGCATAGATGGATTATGATGCGTTATAATTAACATGGTTGTGTGTGTGTGGGGGCGGGGAGGTGGGGGGAGGGAGGCTGTTAGAGACCGCCCATCTGCCACGCTGACACACTTTTAAAGGGTGGGGGCTCATCCCTGGGGGGAGGCGGAGGGGGAGTAGAAAGAAGAAGTTACTTTATCATCCTATCATTCTATTATCTCGCCCCACTCCATTCAATTACGCCGTCACTCTATTAGTGTACTCATAAGGGTGAACAAAGCGCTGGGGCGACGATCATTAGTGATGCGTTCAGGACGGCCTGGGAATCTTCCAACTGCCCCCGGTGGCAAAACACCAGCAGAGGCACAAGTGGGAAAATTCAGAGGAGCCACAGGTGAGTGACAGAGTGACAGTCCTCACACATATATATTATATTACATTATATTATATTATATTATATTATATTATATTATATTATATTATATTATATTATATTACATTATATTATATTATGCAAGTTATTCTGAAAGTTAAATTAATTTTTCTGCCTATATTAAAGTTGTTAAAAAGTTTTTATTCATGTATTTTATTATTTAGAACAAATCAACTTGCCCTATTATATTTGATTTGTAATGCCGAGCATAGAAAAAGTTGATAAATAGACATAGAAGTCAAAAATTAATAAGTTCATTTTGACTACAAAGATTTTAAGAGGGGAACTTTATTAGATTTTTTTTTTTCACACCTTTCACGTTTTCTTTTACAATTGTAAATTTGGTTGAAGCCACAGATTAAAGAAAGAAAGGCTTGCGTGGGTTGTCTGTAATTTTGTAGATGTGGATCAAAGCGAAGATAAAATGTGTGAAAATGAGTATTAAAGCTGTTAAAAGAACTCCTAATTAGATTGCTTCTGTCTGACCTACTTTTTCAGAAGATTCAATTAAAAGCCCCAGAAAACTTAAAAAAAAAAAGAAAATATCTTATCTTGATAATCACTCAGTGAATGAAGAAAACTGTGTTCAGATCGCTATCGGAATTCTCACAATCCATCTTGGGATTTTCCTTGTTCGTGGACTTGAAGCTGCTGCTGCTGCTGCTGCTGCTGCTGCTGCTGCTGCTGCTGCTGCTCTTCCACCTGTTGTGCCAACATTTTGATGAATAAAAAAAAGGAAGGGAAAGAAATTCCTTCCCCACGGTCCTGGCACGCTCCATTCAAACCTTCCCACAAAAGTCTTTGGAGTGGCATGGAGTAGGGAGGAGGGAGCTTGTGGGGGGGTTAGATCTCTGACTGCCTGCATGCCGCTGACGTCTTTCAGCAGCAGCAGCAGCAGCAGCAGCAGCAGCAGCAGCAGCTGGCTGTGAAGGTTCCTGCCTTGCCTGCCTGCCTGCCTGCCTGCTGCTGGGACCCGGCGACCGATGAGGTCCGTCTCCAGAACACAGAGGGGTTCTCTGAGAAAGAGTTAAGTCTGAGTAGGAGAAGCAGGAGGAGGAGGAGGAGGTTACTCCCCTCCACCCCCCCCCACCCCCTCGGTCGGAGCCGCTGGGTAATGGTTTTAGAGATGGCTGTCACACAGATCCGTTCCACCGTCCAACACCGCCGCTGATCTCCACCAATCCCCGCTCCGGCCGCTTTTCAATCGCTCCACTTCTTCTTCTTCTTCTCTCTTTTTTTTTTTTCTTCTGCCCCCCCCCCACCTCGCGCTGACACATGGAAGTAATCTGGAAGCTATACGGCGGGACTGAAAGGATGTGCGGTTGAGCCCAGGGCCGCGTTCCTGTGCTCGACATCGGCTTCCCTTCCTCTCCCCTACTTTTTTTTAATCCCTTTATTTTTTTTCTCCCAGCTTTAACTGTTTTCATGTTAATGGAACTAAGACGGCTAAACAAAACACTACGACTTTTTCTCTGCCGGCTCTCACTTCCGCGTCCCCCCCCCCAATCCCCCCAGTACCCCAACGTCTCTTCCATTCTCGACCGGCGCGGGAGAAGGAAAGCGATGAGACGGAATCTGAAGGGAAAGTTTCCAGCAGTAGCGCCTGTGACTCTCTGCCTTTGGCAGCAGGTTTGAGGGGGGGGGGGGGATTTGAGGGGGGTAGCTGGAGAACTTCCTGGTCGCTGGCAGCCAGGCAGCCAGCCGGCAGTCAGGCAGGCAGGCAGGCAGGGAGGCAGGTCGGCCTCCTCCGTCTCATGAAGCCCGGCTTCGCTAGCAGCCCTCTGAGGCAGCCACTGTTCAGCCGCTCCGCGCTCCTCCTCGGCCGCTCGGCCACTCAACACTTTGGCGGGGGGGGGGGGTTGGTGGGGTGGTGGGGCGCAAGCGCTGGCACACTCCTAACACTTCCTTAATGCTCCACTGTGGCCGAACAAAGAACAATGGCCCCCGCCAGCCGACACGCACTCCACAGCGCTCATTCACTTCCAGGAGCTCGTACTTTACCGCCGCCGCCGCCGCCACATGAGACTCAATGTCTCATTTGTCGCACGTAAATCAATTAACAGTAAACAGGGTCCCCCCCACCCCGCCCCCCCTTCCTCCTCACCCGCTACAACCATTCTGGTTTTCTTGAGGTGAATATTTTCGGCCGAGGCCGGGGGTGGGGGTGGCAACGGGTGAATTTTATCGTCAAAACAGAGGCGCTGAGCTGCGCGAGGTTCCGACAGGTTTGTCAAAGTTTTATGTGACTCAAAACAGACGAGTTAAGCCCGTGACTGCCACGCCTGTGCCAGAGTCTAGTTTCACATTCTGGTTCTCAAGGTTAAGACAAACACTGTAGCCATTGTCTGCCCTGTGGGGCGAAACCGGTGACAAGCCCGGTCGAAAATAAAATTGACAAATGAAAGAAATTAAGTCAATATTAACTTACGGCTTTGGCTACAGTAGGTGCACACACCGACAAAAAAAACAAAGACAGACAGTCTTTCTGCGATAGGTGGGAAAAGGCTGTTTGTCTTTTAATTAGCCGCTAACGGTAACAGAAATGCGCGAACAATACCCCCCCCCCCCACCCACCCACACCTCCCTCTCTGCTGATTTTGTGATATTTATCTCGGGGCGTATCAGGATGCGTTAACGGGATTTCCACGTCAATGTGCTGAACTCTGCTGACCTGTCAGCGATTAATTCCAGCGCTAAGCCACTCAGATATTCCTGTCTGCTTACTTCTGCAATAACCGGCTCCTGGAGCGGGGTTTCGGCGCAAAGAAAGAAAAAAAAAAAAACACACAACACAACACAACACATGGCAACGCACACAGCCGATATTGTGACTTGTGTTGTTTTTGATCAGCGGGACGATGAACCACCAGCAGCACCAGCGCCGCCGCCCCGAGTCCTTTGTGCTCATCTGCCAAGTGGTTCCCGGCACTCAGCTGCTGTTCGACTTATGAATCAGCCCTGAAAATATGTCTCGAAAGAAAAACCAACTGTCGCCCCGGGGGCCAATGGTGACCCGCTGCTGGAAACTCCGAGGCAAAATGGAAAATTAAAAAAAAAAAAAAATGAAAGAAGCTTTATACATTGTTTGAGAGTCCGGGAAAACAAAAGGCAGGCTACACTGTAGGGGGGAGTGGTGGTGGTGGTGGTGGTGGGTTGGGGGTGGCTGGAGTATCATGACATAAATACAACAATAACGCACAAACGCCCAACGATCGTTTTTCGGGGATGCGGCTCGCCAAACCACCAGTGGATAAAGTGAATCCATGTGGAGAGAAAACATCATGGAAAAACTGCTAATTTTCTTTTTCTTTACCATCCCCCCAAAAATAACCTCAAGCGCCTGCACAGCTCCGGTCGCGGAGTCCAGGTGCTTCACTGGGACAACCAGGCAAAGAATCTGTCGCAGCTCTCGCCACTGAAACAACAGAAGTGTGGGCGCGCACACACACACACACACACACACACACATAAAAGCAAACGCAGCTGTCCTTATAGCGGGACACAGGGTGCCTTTACGGCACCACGGGCCAGTTGCTCTCCAGGAGAGGCTTCTTATTGGTCGGCCAGGCCCTCCTTCTCCATGGCCGAGCCCGGGCTCGGCCTCTAAGTCCTCTCCGCATGTAATGAGATCTTTATCAGACGGAAACGCCGAGCGAGTGGCAAGGGGAGAGAAAAGAGGGGGCGCAGGAAAGGCAAGGACAGAGAAGGTGTGTATCGTAAAAAAAAAAAAAAAAAAGGAGAAGAAAAGGGAAGAAGTGGCCGAGGGAAGGAGCAGCAGGACGCGGGGTGGGTGGGGGAACAAAAACAGGCCTCTGACCCTCACAGCAGTGACCCGCTCGTGAAGGGGGGGAGCCCTTCCCGGGAACCGAATCCCGAGATCTCGTCCGGCTTTGTTCAACAGGTTGCGGCAGTTTTGCGGCCCCGCAGTTGCTGTTTATTTTATTTTTTTATTATTATTTATTTTAAAGCTTCCAGCTGGGTTCCTCGTTTATATTGCAAATGTCAGCTTTTGTGCGTCAAGGTGCTTGAACGGGGGTCAAAAGATTGTTCATTGTTTCAGGGGATAAAGAAACTTTTTGAAGTTATTTATTTATATATTTATTATTATTATTAGAAACATCCTTTTTCTGCACAAAAAAGGACAAAGCACAAATTTGGATGACGGCTCCCAACTGTATTTTCATCTCATTATCTTACCAGCAGAAAGAAAAAAAATAAGAAAGTAGCCAAAGCCTCAAAGCGAAATCTTTAATTAGGCCTTCTGTGTACCTGCCCAACGACAAATTATAAAAGTGAAAACTGGTTTGACAATAAGCTCGCCGGCCCATTGTCTCGAGCTGCGGAGTACGTTTGCCCTAAAAACGGACACACACATTCACACAAACACACTTTTGATTTTTCCCAGTCATTGAAAAACATGTTTGCTTAAAAAAACCAAACAGCGTGCCAAATACTGCAGCGCTATTCAAGAGCACGTTAATCATCAAACTCACAGAACCGTGAAAAACTGCAAACCAAACCAGCCGGCTGTTAAACTTACAACTTGTCAGTCGAGGGCAGTGGACAGGAAAAAAAAATCTGACGGGTAATGGGGCTTGGCGGGTTTTATTCTTTTCCTTTTTTCCCCCCTTTGCAGCCTTTAATTAACGAAAACACACTTAGATCCTCTCTCGCGAACAATTTCGCCCAATTTTTCTTTTTTTTTTTACACCTCCAAACGGGCGGCTCGCAAACTCTATATCCTCCCTTTAAATTTTAATTAAAGCGGAGGGGCTTCACAAAAAAAAAAAGAAAGAAAGAAAATCAGTGCAGCCGACTCCCGGCCCGCCCGTGGCTCTGTCCACACTGTGTGTGTGTGTGTGTGTGTTTTCAGAGGAGTACAAGTGTGTGTCTCCCCGTCCTTCGCTCTCCCCTCATCTCATCTGCCGCCGCCGCCGCCAGCAGGCTGAGTGAGCTGCAGGTCATGAGGTAAATATTAGCAAAAGGCGGCTGAGACCGTGTGTAGGAGGCACGCACAGGCAACCCTGTCAGATTATCACTAAATTGGCATCTCTGTAAAAATTCCTCAGCACACTGCAAATGTGTGTGTGTGCGGGTGTAGTGTGGCCGCGCATCGCCGCGCCAGCTTCAGCCGAGGCGACGGGACGTGATCAGTCATAACAAAGTGACATTTTCCACCGTAATCCCACTCAGCTAAATGAGAACTAATCCGATTTGGCCCTGATCAAATGTTAGACAGTTCTTTACCGGCCGACCGGGGAGGGGGACGACGGCGACACATCCAGCTCTCCTTCCTCCTCCCCACCCCCACCCCCCCACCCCACCGTCCTCACCATTACACTTACCCCGCTTCAAAATGAAATACCACAGGGAAAAAAGGTTCAGGGCGAGCGGCGACAGAAGGGGAACTTCTGCCGCTTTTCTCCTTCCCGGGTGCTTTTTATTTTTTCCCTCTTCCATTTTTCCCCCAGACGGCGGAGCGGCTGGAGATGATGTATGTGGCCTGTACAAGCGCGCTCGGGGGGAAATCAATTAAGCAAACCCCAGTTATTGATAACGCAGGCGCGGGAGTGATCGCATCCTCACATGGAGATCCATAACAGCAGGGGAGCTGTGGGGGGGTGGGGTGGGGGGGTGTGGGGGGGTTCGAGGACAGCATGCAAGCACACACACAGTGAGACCTGCTGCTTTCCTATGCTGGCTCTAATAACTCATGGCCTGCAGGGAGGCCCTGGTATTGTTATATTTGTGTGTGTGTGTGTGTGTATATACAGTACGTCATGCAAGCAAGCATAGGGGGCCACACTAATTTATTAGCCCAGGCAGCAGCGCTCCCCAAAGTAGGAACAAGAAGTAAGGCGTCGTAAATCTCGATAAGTCACCAGATAGCAGCGCCGCCGCCGCCGCACATTTTCTTCCAGCCGCACTGTTATCACTCTGGGATAACACCGGCCGAGACACAGAAATGGACTTTTAAGACGACGACAACAACAACAACGTGGCGAAGACAGATGCCAGCAGCCGTGCGACGAGCGTCCCTCTACTGCTGCTGCTCCGCTCTCATTGGCAGTCCAACGGCGGCGGCGGCGCTGCTGACTGATAGGTTTCAGAAGACAAACAGGTTTGTCTTCTGTTATTGCAAAGGTCTGCACACGGCGAGATAATTGTCCATTGTTTCCAAAGCACGGAGGACTGGGATAATTAGGTTTGTGGGAAACCACTTCACAGAGTGCATTATTGTTCCGCCGTGAACTTTATGAAATTGTCAGGCAACACTGGGGATTTTTTTTTATTTTATTTATTTTTGCTTCTTTATTTTTTACAAGGGCGAGGCAACCCAACTGACGGAGAAATTATCTAGCAGACCCCCAAAAAAAAGAAAACCAGCGTGTTAACCTTCTAAGACATTCCCTCCGTGTGACATCATCAATCAATAAACCCCCCCAACCATCCCTACTTCACTTGCGTTTTTTCTTTTTTCATTCCTTTCCCCACCACTGACTCAAGGGTGTGGGTTTTCCTTTGTGCACGTGTATCACGTGTGTGTGTGTGTGTGAGAGAGTGTGTAACGGCTCTATCTGATGACAACGCTCATTGTTCGAGCAGCTCTTGCAGCCCAAGTCAAATAAAAGCTGATGGTCCGTAGTCTCGCCATTAGGTCCAGGCCTCGCACACACACACACACACACACACACACACACACACACCAACAGCAGCCTCACACACACACATATTCGCACACACTCGGGTGAACATGGCAGCAATATTCATATTCGCTGACTACACAACGAGCTCCTGTGACATCTGACATTTGGGGGATAAATCATGGATTCACTTGAATGACTAAGTTCTAGTTATAAGCTGGCCGAGCTGCTCTCCATTTCCCCGCGGTGCTCGCCAGCTCAAATGAAGGTCAGCGCTGCAGATCCCACCGTACATAAATACAGGAGAGAGGGGGATTTTTTTTTCTCTGTCTCTCTCTCTCTCTTCCCCCCCGTTGTAGTTTATTTTCCTCTCATGTATACTTTCCAGCGGCATGCAAATGTGGGAGTCGAGTCTAAGTGGGTGATAATTGTTACCAGAGCGTGTTTTATCATCAGCAGCCTGGGCTCGCAGCGCCTGTTTTGATGGAAGTAATGCGATTTTTTTTTTTTTTTGTCCTCCCCTGCTCTCTTTTTTTCGAGGCGAATAAAAAATACACAAAAAAAATCTCACTTCAATAGGCCTATGGGAAACTGGCCCTTGATTTAATGTGGAGGAATTAGGGTGGATTCCAGCCAAGGTTATTTTCATTTTAATTCATTTTGCAGGGTTTGTTTCCTCCCTTATTTTTTTGTGATCCTGAAATGTGAGCGGTAGAGTGAAGTGGGCAGACTGGATCTGAGCCCTGGAGATATGGGACGCATTGTGGGCCCTCGGGGAAGCCGAGCGGCCCCGCGGTGACAGACAGACAGACAGGCACTCTGAGAAATATCACCAATATCCTGCCATGTTCACTTTTTCTTCCTTTTGTTCTCCAATCAGCGGTTTATCGCAACAATTAAAAGGCACTCGAGGTGTGAACAAACTCCCAAGGTCCAACACTTAACTGACATATCGACAACTCCAAGGCGTCCGCACGGGACTTTGCCCTCAGCCTGCTAGTAAAAATAAAAGGCGAATGCAAAGGCGGGCCATAAATTACTATAATTAACCATCGATCATTGGGTTTTAAGTGGGGCCTACTGTGCACTGTATGAGCCCTGGACCTGCTGGGTTCCTTTGGTGTTAGAAAAAACGTCCTACTGGGGAGAAATAAATCAGCAGGGGAACCCCCGCGGGGCAGGAATGACAATTAAAACTAAATAATTTATTTAACTTGTTGTTCTTCTGTTTTCTTTTCTTTTGAATTAAACCCACCAAGACACCAGGGAACATTCGACCAAGTTAGCTAAGCTAGTTAGTTAAGCTAGTTGCATACAATGGCAACTTTTTTAACCAGTTAAATGGTTGTGCTCTCTATCTCTCCTACTCGCTCTCTCTCTCTCTCTCTCTCTCTCTCACACACACACACACACACACACACACACACACACACACACACACACACACACACACACACACACACACACACAGGCAGTAGTTCGCGGTGCTCGCTCGGAATGAAATAGGAGACTTACTTGGGATTCTGCGAGCTCCAAATGATAGTCTCCAGCGTCTTGGCTGAGGGCAGCGCCGACCTGCACATTAAGATAAAGATCCAGAGATAATACTTCCAGCAGCCGAGTCCCGCCATCCTGACAGCCGGTGCAGACAGTGAGCCGAGAAGTGGCGGGGGTCGGACGGTGCGCCTGGCTGGCTGGCTAGCTGGCCGCCTGGCAGCCTCTATCGACGGGAAGGTGAGCCTCGATCAGTCGGGAGCATGTGAGGTCGCTATCAGATACATGTCCCTCCGTCCGGCTCCTTGGAAAAATGTTGCTCCGGCCCCCCAAAAACCACCGTGTCCTTGGCTGAACTGTCCGCGGGAGGAGCCCCCTCCTCCTCCGGGTTGGAGCCGGAGTGTCCTGCTTGACCTGTGGCTGGCTGGCTGGTGGCGGGGTGGGGTGGGGTGGGGAGGGCAACCAAAAAACAGCCCCGCGGAGACCTTGTTGTTACTCCGAGCGGAGGCGACCAATTGTCAGCTTGGTGGAGGCACAGTGCCGTGCCGAGCCGTGCGGATCCTTTGTCAGCGTCCGTACCTGTCGCTGTTTACGCAGCAGTCCTACTGATGACCGCGCTCATCCATCAGTCTCAACTCCGCAGCTCGCTGCCCGGGGGATCCCGGACTCCACTTCATTCCACTCTTATCTCCTCCTCCTTCTTTTGTTATTCACCACCCCACGAAAGCAGAAGGAATGGAGTTGCTATTGTAAATATCCCTGGCGGGCTCTCAGCGTGGTGCGCTCCTCCTCTAGTCCGACTCCGACATGCTGAGCGGCCGGTGAGTCCTGTTACGTCTCTCCGCTGAGACACACGGCGGAACAAAGTGACACCGGAACCTGCTCACCAACCGGTTCGGCGGCTCTCCGGTCCGCTCGCCAGCATTTTCTTTTCCCAAACGCCGCTTTGTACGTGCGCGAGCGCGTGCGTCGCCTCGTCCTTATTCGTCAAAGCCGTGAGCCAACGCCGCCGCCACCCGCGCGCTCCGGTGGGTGAGTGAGTGAGCGAGCGAGTGAGTGCCGCAGCTCGAGCTCAACTGTAACCCGAGCCGAGGAGTGCGCAAGTTCGGGAGGGAGGGAGGGAGAGGGAGGAGGGGGGCGAGAGGGCGGGGCCAACCCACAGTTGCCAGCCTCGGCCAATCACAGCGCAGCTCTGCGCGGCGAACGGAGCGGAGCAGGAAGCGGAGGCATTTCATGGGGACGTGGAGGGGCGGACTGTGGCCGGAGAGCGTGTGTGTGTGTGTGTGTGTGTGTGTGTGTGTGTGTTGACCCCCCCCCCCCATTTCGAACCACCCCCCTCTCTCGGAACCACCACCCCCTCTCCATCCCCATATTCCCTCATCCCTCCACCTCCTCCTCAGTCCGAAGCCATCGACCCAAATTGAAATGGACTTTGAAGTTATTTGTCGTACGTACGGAAAGCTGGGAGGGTCTTCGGCCACTACGTTAAAAAAAAAAAAAAAAAAAGTGTTTGTTTTGATTTTTTTTCATCAAAAACTTGGCCCCCTCCCCGCCCCCATCGTAAGCCCACGACTTCGCGCGTCTCCCACTGGATCTCGCCATAAATTTATTTTGTGCCCATTTATGCCCATTATGATCTTATAATAAACGGATATCGGAATCTCTCCACGGGGGGATTATAATTACGCCTTGTGGTGGGCGGGATAAACGAATTTGGAACATTTTCCCCTCCATATCTAGGCTGTAATTTCCATGCACTGCTATAATAAACGCCTCTGAGCACACCGTTGGTTAAATTCTGCGAGACAGAGAGAGAGAGAGAGAGAGAGAGAAGGAAGGAAGAAAGAAAGAAGAGCAAAAAATAGATAGACGTCCTGTATAGGGTTACAGTATCTGTTAGTTTGGTTTCCTGTTTTGTTTTCCTCAGTGAAAGGAATGATGATTAATGGTCTCTTTGGATCTCTTTCTCGTCCCCCTATTGGGATAATGAACTGCATGAGAACTTAGTCTCCAGTGTCAGTGGACAATGGACGGTCGGTAGGCTATAGTCATTGGGTCATTCATCCATTGAGGAAGAAATGCTTGACACATAATTGATCATGTCCATGTCTGTGCCCCCTTTGTGAGCGTATGTGTGTGTGTGTGTGTGTGTGTGAGAGAGAGAGAGAGAGAGAGAGAGAGAGAGAGAGAGAGAGAGAGAGAGAGAGAGAGAGAGAGAGAGAGACAGAGAGAGAGGCATAGTTTCTCGCAGTTTAGAGGGTATTTGTTCGATCAATGCTGCCCCCTAATGGTCACAGCGGAATCGATACAGGAGAGGGGAACTCGGTGTAATTGGATAGGAGACATTTAAAGACGCGTCTCATGGTTCCCCCCCAAATTATTTTTTATGGCATCCTGTTGTGCCTGTGATAGCCCATAAATCTTTGCAAAAAAAAAATATATATATATATATATATATAAAAAAGCCCTGCATCAGCTTCACACCCTGATGACCTGGCACTTTAATTACGGCTGTTTTGTACTCGCTTTATTGTGTGCGCTTCACACGCGGTCTTGTGCGAGCAGGCGATAACAGAGGCCACATAAGATGGAGCGGCTCCATCGGGGGCGGCCCACTCCCCCCAATCAAAGGCAGACCCGCTTATGGGGAAAAGTGGCTCCCGAGAGGAGGTCGCAAAAAGTTTCTCGTCAGAAGTTTTTTTTTAAGTTTTTTTTTTTTTCTTTTTTGCATGGCTCACATCCAGGCCTTGCTCACACACCACAGCGCTGTCGTCAACAAACGCAGGCCAGTTGCCGCAAAGCTGGCGGCCAGGACGTCTGGCGTACCTGACCCACCCCCGGCGGCCAATCGGACGGTCGCGCACAGATACCAGATCCGCCAATGAGACGCCTCCCGTTTTAACGGCTTTTGACGAGCCGCAGCTGCAGCCGAAAGCTGATTGGTGGCAGTTTTTCTCCGTGGCGGTGGAAAAGGGGGCTGATGCGAGGCAGCCGGTTGATGGGGGATCAGCAGAGTGGAAACCAGCGGGAGATTATCCAGAGCAATAAAAAAAAAAACTCTGCTTCTTTTTACGTGACGACGGCGCCCATGTCATCACGTGCCGCGCAAGAAGATTACGGAGGGCAAACTGCATACGGTTTAATAGGAAAATACAGCAGCTTAAAGGACCCGTATTAGACTCGCTTTATAATCTCCATTTTTCATCCGAGACACTAATGGCGCCTCACAGAGTTAATTACACTAAAAAAACTCCAGAAAACCTTGTATTTAACTCTCTGTTTACAGCCACCAGCGAAAGGCAAAGCAACAAAACATGAGTTTCCTTAGCTTCCTGGTTTTAGCCTCCTGCTAAAAGAGACACTGTTGCACCTTCCGCCTGTGTGGAAGAAGAAGAAGGACATAAACAATGAGGCACGAGACTCATCTCGTCTCAGAGGGCGAAACCAAGGCCTGGCTGGGGATGTCGTCAATAGCATGGGGCGGGTGCCAGCGACCTTTGTGACATCACAAATGGCTGATTTTCAGAGCTGTGTGTTTAACACACACACACACTTGGAACAAGAAAAACGAGTAAAGGTCTGGCTTTCTCATTTTAGGGGGCCATAAACAGCCTACAGACACACAGTGTTGTGAGGGAAACATACATGCAATGGGGCCGTTGACTCAGTGTGACACACAAAGGCAGAACAAGGGTAAAGGGACAAGGATATATACTGGGCACGTCTCTCGGAGTCAGTAACACACTTTCCACTGCAGGCAATACGCCCGCCCGCCCGTCCTCACCATTACCACCACCGCCACACACGACATCCTGCTATGAAATAGTGGGATTTCCAGGGAATGAGGTCATTGTGTTAATGTGTATAGGTGCCCGTGATTAGTGCTTCTATAAATAGCCATGAATGTACTTTGATACCGCACACGCCCCTAGACACGCTTCAAAATGGAGTCAGGCATGCGAGCATCCATCATTTTCACCGCCGTTCATTGTTGTTGCCCCACTGATTAATCGCACAGCCGATATAGTGTGTCAGCGAAAAAGGCGAAAACAAAAACAAAGCAAACAAACAAAAAACACTGGGAGCAATTTCCCGCAGCCCCGGTGCAACATTTTCAAGCTGCTTGTTTTGCCCGCCCGGCCATGCGATCAGCACTGCACGGCGGCGTACACTGTAGCGAAAAGTCCCCCAACTTTTGGGTCTGTAAATTAGAAAGCTTACTGACCTATATCAGATATGACTACGACCCAAAAGTCCATTATCTGAAAAGAATTTTCCATTACGGAGTCGAATGAAAACATTTCCACTTGAAATAATTGCTGCGTTCAGTTACTGTTGGCCTCCAGATCTGGAGATTTTTTTGTGTGATTGTGTGTGTGTGTATGTGTGTGTGTGTGTGTGTGTGTGAGAGAGAGATTGTGTGTGTTTGTTCTGACAATCACCACAACCAACTAATGTTTGATTGTTCTGCTGTGCGGCAGCCACAACATACAAGGAGACCGGGAGTGTGGAATAGTTGAGGCCGAGTGCGTTTGATGGAGTTCCAGGAGGCAAATGAATGCCTCCATTCATGACGTGCGTCAAGTGAAGTGCTCTACCGGGGGCTAGCTCTTATTTTTAAGGTTCCTGGGTGTTGGGTTTTTAAAACAATACTTGTCTCTTGCTGCTTATGGATGCACTTAAAGTAAAAATAGGCGATTCCTTTTTTTGTTTTCGAAGAGACCTTTGAAACCCTCTCAAGGATCCTTTTCCCTCCCAAACCGCACTTTGAGAAAATAACGGTATAAATAAACTCGCAGACGCCAGGAGAGATATCAGGTATCGAGCAAGTTAAAATAAGGCAGAATATCCTTTCCAGATTAGCAGGAGTCCAGTCGTGTGACACAGTCAGGATGGAAACTAACACTGGAGATAATTACCGACTACAGGGGGTGGGGGGGTGCCAAGACGGTTTTTACTGTGAGGGAGACAAAAATGTGTGTGGCATCTCTCTCGGCAATCCGCAAAACAAATGCGGAGGAATTTTCTTTTCTTTTTTTTTCTCCCCCTCTAACTACAGACAGTAGCTTCATGGTGGCACAATAGCAGAAATGAAGGGATCGCCACAGTCTTAGGGAGAAATCCGGCAGGAAATAGGAATATCTGTTCAAAAAGTGGCACTTGTGGAGCAGAAGTCTTGGATAAAGGCGGAAAATTACAATCTACCCAGCCGTCAAGATACTTGGGTTTGAATCAAAGAGTTGATGGACAGAATACATTTACTTTTATTTAATTGCACAGCTCGCCGAAATGGTTTCATATTAAAGGCCCTTCATCAGATCCTTTTTATTTCCGCCTCTGGCTCTCAGTGGAACAGCTTGGCACCGTCGTTTCTATAAAAAAAAAAAAAGAAATCGACAAATCTACATAAATCTACATATTTTTTAAACATATTTTGCCCTCTGAGTGCAGCTTCTGATTAAATGCTCAGTTGAAGTTTCCTCATAAAAATGATCTCTGCTGCACCTTCCAAAGTTCTTTTTTTTTTTTTTTTCAGGGACTGCATTGGCGAGAGGGAAAAGAACCAAGTCCGCCAAACGCTTTACTAGAAACGTCAACGGCTGTGACATCACAAAGGGAGGGTTACCAGAACTCAGTGTTTTAGCACAACTCGTCAGTAAACAGTTGTGCAAGCAAAAATATAAAAAAACAGATGGATTTTTTTTTTCTCATTTCTCTGGAATTCGGGATGAACACACCGGTGCACAGTCCATAATTCCATCCTGCTCCGATATTGACACTTTGCAAACACTGAAAGCATGACATCATCACTCAGGGACAAAGCCGCTGATGGCTTGCAAGCAGGCCCCGGCCACGCCACAGTGAAAATAAATCAAGTTTAACCTGCCTTTTTTTTTTTTTTTTTTTGCTTTTATCTGCCCTTAATGAAGTCTTGCACACTCCCACTCCGGCGCGGCCCCCGCCGCGTCACGGCCGTGATCTACGAGCCGCCGGCTCGGGACCAGAGGGCCGCGGCCTCGGCCTGAGCTGTGGGAGACCGAGGCTCCGGCCCGGGCTTCGGGGGGGCGGGCGTCTCTGGCATGCACAGGGTCAAGTGGTTAACCCTCGTTATCTGGAGAGGACAAGGAACATGTGACCGGGACGTTCCAGCTGCAATCAATATCGAGCAGCCATTAGCCACTAAGACAACACGGCCGTCGCAGGCGCGCACGGGCACTTGTGGGAGGAAAGAGTTCAATAAAAAAAAAAGTAAAACGCCGGCAGGTCGGCGCATGGCGCAAACAACAGCAGGCGGTGGGAAAGCTCTGATAATGTAAACGGGCTATTTTCGGAAGGTCGACGCGTTGAAGGAGTTTGTCGTACGAGTCGCTCCGCTTTGATTTAGCAGCAGTAGCAGCGGCCAAACACAACAGCTGGGGCCGCCATCCGCAGACTTCCACTTCCTGTTTGTGGTACGCTTGATTGCCGTCCAGACATCTTCCTCCCGCCCGGCTCGCTCGCTCGCTCGCTCTCACTTACTTCCTCCCCGTGCAGTCGCTCTACCTCCTCCTCCTGCTCCTCCTCCCCTTCGCCCCCTTCTCCTCTCCCTCTTGCTCATCTCAGCCGTCAAGACTTGACAGGAAATCACTGATTAGAGACAAATAACAATCTGTGCCAAACATGTCCTCCTCCGTTTTAATATCGGCAGGAGGCGCGAGGCTGGGGGGTGGGGGGGTGGTGTGGAGGGGGGGTGGGGAGGAGAAAAAAAAATCTCCCCTCTCCTTCCTCATATCAGTAATCAGGACTAATAACAAGCCAAGACAATAGCCATTCCGTGTAACCATCTTTGTCTACATATAAACACCTCAGAATCTTGATAACAATCCTGATTAGTAGCTGGATGTGATCCCCCCCACCACCACCCCTGCCCTCCTATCTTAACTCCCCACAGTGCTCTCTCTCTCTCTCTCTCTCTCCACATTATATCTTTGGAGCCTCTCTGCCCGATGAGATTAGAATTTTGAAAAGAGAAATTGTTCTTTGATGCCTCATATCAAAGAGTTCGACGTCTTAACAACTCCCGACGAGGAGGGGAAAAAGGAAAAAGACAAAAGTAGGCAGAAAGTTGGGGACGCGAGTACCCACGCACCCGCTCAAGACGCTCACGCGTGATTATTTGTGAGGTTTTCTTTTTGTAGGCCAAAGTGCCCAGGGTGGAGGGATGGTGGGGGGGTGAGAGAGGAGCTAAACTGATGGGAAGAATATGGCAAACGGCGGGCCGGGGAAGGTTGCTCTGTCCATTCTAATAGAATTACAAGCGTCTGATAGATGAGTCTTTTCTCCGAGGCTACTTGTCTGTCAAACATTAGGTCACACTCAGCTTCCAGACAAGGTGGGTTGGGGGCGGGTGGGTGGAGGGAAGGGGGGGCCTGAGAGAGAAAGGGCGGGGGGAGGAACGGCGCTCGAGGCGGCGGGAGGAGAAAGGGGGGGGATCTGAAGAGGTGCCTCAGTCGCAGCCAAGAAAAGGAGGGCAACAAAAGTGAAAAAAAGAGGGGGCTCGAGGATGGAGGGAGAAAGAGAGAGAGAGCGGGTGGGAGCCGGTGAATGGGTGAGGGTGGGGGGTTAAAGCAAGAAGGGAGAGAGTGAGAAGGGTACAAAAGGGTGCATTCGAATCCACTCTAATTAAAGGCCGCGTGATGGACAGGACCTGCGGACGTGCCTGCTTTTCTTCGGGCCAGCTCGCGAGTGTGTGTGTGTGTGTGTGTGTGTGTGTGTGTGTGTGTGAGGGTGACGGTGTGAAGGTGGGCGGGGCCGGGCCTCTAGTAGAGATGTCTACTGCCAACAGCCTGAATGGGACAAAGACCTGAATAGGGACTTCAAAGCGACCTCTGTGAGCTCACCCCCCCACCACCACCCAACCCCCCCCCTCTTAGCCCTCCTCTTCACAGTCCTTTGGCTGTGAGACGGTCAACAAGCCCCCTGCCCAAGTGGTGTGTGTGTGTGTGTGTGTGTGTGTGCGTGTGTGCGTGCCCATGCAGGCATGTGCAATTGAGTTTTTCCGTTTGTTATTTCGCGAACGCTACATGCATTTCTTGGCAGTCTTGCGTGTGAATTTCAAAGTGTGTCTTTTCCGCCTGCGTGCGGTTTTGTCTCGTGTGAGAACATTTGTGCGCCCCCGTGTGTGTGTGTGTGTGTGTGTGTGTGTGTGTGTGTGTGTGTTTTCCTTTAAAGAGCAGACTGCAGGATGCAGATATAATTGGAGCAGAGGATCTGACTCATTGCCCTCCCCCTCTGAACCGAGCCCTGGCTCTCTTTGGGGTGGGTGGGAAGCAGTGATTGGAAGTGAAACAAGTGGCCCAGGGAGCTGAAGGTTTGGAGAAATTATTGTTGCTAAATTATACAGAGGGATTTAGCGTCTAATTTGATCCTGCCGTTCCTGGCTGATTTTTTTGCGTTCATGATCTCGCTGTGTATGTTATTTAATTCCGCTTGGCTGCGGCTCAGGGCCTTTAATGATCTCCTACTTATCACCCGGCGCTCTACAGCAGATACTCCTCAAAGTGTCCCTCTCAGCGGGGCTAATAGCCTCATGCAGCTCCCCGACTGCTGCTGCTGCTGCTGCAAAGAGAGATGGAATCTGTCCGGAGTCCTTGAGAGGGTGGGGGGGGCAGAAGAAAAAAAAGCAGGAAGATCACGTTTGATGTCAACGAAGGCAGACGGAGAGATAAACTTTATGCTTTTGCTTGCGCGTCTGCCTGAGTCTATTTGCGCCAGAGTCAGAACTGGTATCTGACCCGTCTGAGCCCACTTGCCTCAGTCAAGAGGCAGGTCAGCCTCCGGAGCCCCCCACCCCCGGGGATCAACGTGTCGCCATCGCTGGCTGGTGTCGCTGACGTGTCCTCAGTGGCATCATCGCCCAGCCAGCAGACACACGATCCTTCTCCTGACGCTCGGCCGGGGAGAAGCAGCACCTCTGAACCAGACTGCGGAGTGAAGCCGATGCCACCTCATCAGCCGGGGCCTCCGTCTCTCTCTCTCTCTCTCTCTCTCTCTCTCTCTCTGTCTCTCTGTCACCCCCAGAGGATCGGCAAGCAGCGTAGGCCGCGGCTTTGATCACATATCTATATTTTAGGAGGCAACACTGGGGTGGGGTGTCCTGTAACGGCTCGACTGGGAGAGAAACAAGCTTCATTCCGAGGCGGCCGGTCATGTGTTCCTGGGAAAAAAGAGACGCTTGCCATTTGAACCGCAGTCAGTCACACGGAGATAACCTTATCTGCAGAGGGGGGAACGTTATCCGTCATCCTGATTATGTCATATGTTTTCAGCTGAGTGTGATTTCATGCGCCTATAAATAGAGGAGCCATAAAAAAAGAAAGAAAAAAAAAACCTCCCTCATGGAACTCTGTAATGTGTCATGCACAGATGCATTCACACGCACATACACACACACACACACACACACACACACACACATTCATTTGTCCACATTGTTTGGTTTTGTATGGGCTTCATTTTGAGAATATTTTCGAAGCTTTTATTTTTTGGTTATTCTGACTTCCTGTAACAACATGCAGTTTATTTGTGTCCTCTCACCCCTTCTCATGAACGGATTTACTGATTTTTGTCATGCAGCAAATGTGCACTCATTTCAACCTCTGAGCTGACTCATATAGTGCATTAGGGAAATACACATACAATAATAGCAACTTTATGCAATATCACCAATGTTGTTGGGATTACTCCATAAAAGTAATCCAACTACTAACTACTCCTTGAAAAGTAATCTAATTACTTCTTTAACTACTTTGTTTCATAAGTAATCAATTAAAACTTTACTTAAACAAAATAAAGTACCACTTGCTCAGTGCTTTGGAATGAACTTTATTAAAGTGCAAATTTTGCAATTGCAAATATATTGCCTTTGTTCAAACTCATGTACAGCACTGGTGCCTTTTGCATAGCCCATATTGTTAAAACAATCATTTTCAGTTGATTTTCTAAATTTCAGACATATTGTGAATAATAAGACATTTACAGTTTGCAAAAGATTTCGGAAAAGTAATGGACATGTTACTTGATAAAGTAATTATGATATAATTGCCAGTTTTACTCCATTATTTAAAAAATAGTTTGATTACAGTAGTACGTTGATTACAGTTTTCAGATTACTTAGTAATAGATTACACGCCAACACTGAATATCACTGAATTTAAAGAGGTCTCGTTATGAAAAACAGCCCTTTTGACCTCTTTTACCTTTTAATTTGACAGTCTCAAAGCTGCTCCAGTTTTTTGTTGTTTTTTTTTGTCATCGCTTCTGCTACCAACACACCTGTTTCCACTCTCCTGATTGACACACCTGCTGCCACTCTGCAGTCAACACACCTGTAGCCCATCCCCTGCAATCAGCTCCAGCACACCTAAAGGTCCAGTGTGCAGAATTTGGCCTGAGATTTGTGATTGTTATATTGGTAAAATAATACATTGGTGGCCATCATAGACTTCCCTGACAGTAACTATCTGTTGCTGTCGCGCTACTGGTTCTTTTCCCGTCTGCGGCCAAATGACAATTTTGCATTCCATGTTACCGGCATGCCATCTAACACGCCAAGTATGAACAGTGTTGTTGGGATTACTCCAGATTACTCCTTTAAAAGTAATCTGATTACTTCTTTAACTACTTTGTTTCATAAGTAATAAATTACTAATAACTAATTACTTAAGTTAAAAGAAAGATAAAGTAATAGGTTGCTCAGTGATTTGGAATGAACTTTATTAAAGTGCAAATTTCGCAATTCTAAATATTGTGGTCTTGTTTCCTGCACATACCTTATAACGAAGCACAGTATTCTTTGATTTAGACGAGATGAACTCAAACTAATGCTTGTATTTCCAGCAATCAAACGCAATCGCTGTTTTTTCTTTTGCCGCCGCCATGCTTGTTTTGGTTGCATATCAATGACGTTGCATACACGGCTGCACCGTCGATCTGCGACGTTTGTTTCTGGTTGTTTTTCTAAATTTCAGACATTTTCTGGATAATAAGACATTTTTAGCTTGCAAAAGATTTTGGAGAAGTAATGGAATCGTTACCAGTTTTGCCACAGTAATCCCATTACATTACTCCGTTACTCAAAAAGTAGTTTACAGTAGTGGATTACTAAGTAATAGATTACTCGCCAACACTGAGGCCCTGTCCACACGGGAACGTTACAGTTTTTTTTCTTTCCCGGGGTCGAAAAAAGTCGCGTCCACACGCTGGCAGATGGAAACGGAACGGTGGGTGAAAACGATGTAATGCGTATGCCACACCGAAACCTGGCGCTGTTAACAGACACTGACACAGCCAACGGACCTAGAATATAAAAATAAGCTCATTTCCGCTACACGCCAAACACGAAAAAGAAACAATGGCGAGTGGAGGGGAAAAAAACTGAGTCTCTTGTGTGGACCGACGACGAGGTGGAATTACTACTGCAATACAAAGACAACTCCGCTCGCCGTCATCGTTGTTGTTTGTGTCGCTGCTGCCGCATTGCATGCCTTGTTTTTTCCGGTCACATTGACAGTGACGGTGCGATGACGACATCGTTTTACAAGGAAAAGCCGTTTTCACTGTCCAGATGGCAACGATGTGACAGCGACGAAACGGCGTTGTCGGATTTTCCCACTCTGGGACCCGGTGTCAAAAAATACCGTTTCGGGGGACCCAAAACGCAGTTGCCATATGGACGAAAGGCCGTAACGGTTAAATACTTTACCGTTTCCACCAAAAAAACGTTCCCGTGTGGACAGGACCAGAGTTGGCTCGGATTTTGTTTCTATGTCACAAATCGACCTCATTATCATAGTGGAGCCAAGGCGCCAAACTAACACATGAAGCTAACAGCTAACGGGACAAAGAGGTCCTGCAAGCAGAGCGCACGCACGCACACACACAAACAGACACACACACACATACACACACACATTTTGGCAAGCAAAGATATATGCTGAAAAAATTTTTTATATAAAAACACTTTAAGCTCAGATAGAACAAACTCCTAAATCTGAGGGCGTCCTTGTTAGTAAGCAGCCGAGGGTACACCAGTGCTCTCAGCCGCATCATCAAAGCCTCAGCAATTACTCCCATGCTCCCTCACTCCAGCATAAATCTGCTCTTATCTCAGCCCCGCTGCAGGATCAGGGAATATCAGGCCCAGCATCTGCTCCATCTACAAACCCAGCCACTAAAAGCACAACAAAGTGACTCTGCAGGCATAAATAAGGGAAGGAGGGGCACCGGAAGAGGCGACTGGCGGAGGTGGTGGTGGTGGGAGGAGAGGAGGGGAGGGTGAGGGGTTTGCGTATAGAAAAACAGAGCATGACAGATCGTCAGCGGGAGAGCTGCTCGCCGCCTCTTGTGCTCATTCGTGTCGCAATCTGTCAATCAGGCAGTCAAAGAGAGCGGTGGGGGGGTTGGGGGGGGAGGAAAAAAATGAGCTCAAGCTGCTTCCCAAGATGCTCCGCACAGGATGAGTTCTTCACAGGAAATTAGACACGTGCAGGGAGAGGGGAGGCTGACGGCTCTGTTGGGGGCAAGGGGTCAGAGTTGAGCATTTCAATGGGCCGGCGCACCAGATATGAAGTTCAGATCTTCGTGTCATATTTATTGGACGGGTTAAAGTCATTACTGCTTTGTCAGAGAGGGTCGATGAACTCACGGGAGGAGTTGGGATCAGGCTCCGCCTCCCACCACCACAGCCCCAAGGCCACTTTGTGCTGGGAAGGCAGCACATTAGAGCCGTGTTGTTGCTGTTGTGGGTTTTTTGTTTTTTTTTTCCTCCAGAGGGGGGCGATGAAGTCCTCACACCTGGCCGAAGCGGCGGCGCTGACGGATGAACGAACGGCTCCGCCAGCTATTTTTAGGAGGATGTTTATTTTCTCCCCAGCCGGACTGAGGCAACATCTTTCTTCCCGACCCCTTTATCGCAGCTGCGACCCTGACCTCTCTCTCCTCCACCTCCGATTCCTCCTCCCTATCCTCTCTGTATTTCCTCCCCGCCACCTCCCCACCATCCACTCCCCGTCTCTCTTTCTCGCCCCAGGTCATCCCACTCCCTGCTCTCCAAATATATAAAAGGAATGTGAGAGTTTGATGGCGCCTTTATCGCAGTTGTTTTTTATTTTATTTTTATTTTTTTTTTTTTTTTTTTTTTTTTCCCTTCGCACAGATTATGGCCCCTCTCTCAAATTTACAGCCCTCCTCCACGGCTCGCTGGGCGGCTCGACGTGTGCCGAGAGGCCTCGGCTGTCCGTCCGGCCGTCCGGCCGTGAATCAGTTACAGCGGACAAAACGTTACAAGGCGCTCTTATGAGGAAATACCTCAGCTCCAGGTGCTGGCTGCCCGGGGTCAGGGGTCAGGGGTGAGGGGTCAGCCTTGCCACCCCCTCGGGGGCACGGTGACCTCACAAGACTGATGAAGAGTGTGCTAACAAGGACCAGCTCTCTTTCACTGTGTCTGCACTCTCTCTCTTCGTCTCCGTCTAACTCTTTATGCCCCCCCCACCCTTCTTCCCACACACACACACACACACACACACACCAACTTGTCCCTCCCTCTCTGAGGGACTGATCTGGCAGCGGCAGACTTTTAATACTTGTACCTGCTGAACCTTTAAAGTGCCTCAACCATCTGTCGTCTCCCCCGGATTTTTATAATTATCATCCTATCACGTTCAAACTAGGCACTGTCGCACTCTTACATAACCTAACCCCAATCCACCGCCTGCCTGCAATACTTAAGAATAGATTGAATAAATTATTATTGGGTGAGGTGTTAAATCTTGGCCGGGCGGCGGGGAGCGGCGCTTTCTTTCTAATGAGGCTCCTTCTTACCTCGTCCCTGGCTCGCATCCACGCAGGGAGGGGTGTGAGGAAGTTAATCCCAGAGACACACACTCACACGCGCACCAACACACATACACACACAATGAAGGCATGGACGGATGAATGACTGGAAACAGCGTGAACATCCCATACGCAGTGGAGGACGCGCTTGCCCCCCCTGCCCCCAACCCAATCCACCCTCTCCCTCCTCCCCCGGCCCATTTGCACAGTCATATCATGGAGCCAATTAAAGAGATGAGTCTTATTAGCGGAGGTGTCCCGGCCCTCGTTCATCACCGGGGTTTCCTGGCAGGGGCTGGCGACACACGCGCCTCTTCGTCTTCTTTATGAGAGCCGTCTCATCACGCCCTTATAAGACGCTCATCCAAACTTTACAGAGTGTCATGATTTAGCAGTTCACCAGCTCGCCCCCCCCGACCACCCATTCCCCACCCCCGTCATCGGGAACGCCTTCAGTCATCCGGCAGGTCACCTTTGAGCTGAGCGAGCTTCAGGGGATTAGAAAGGGGGGTAAGGGGGCGGAGAAACGCACGACACGCGTGGAGCAATGCTAACGCTACAGCTAACGCTACAGCCATGGTGTAGGTACAAAATTTGTCCGGCCTACGGAATTTGTCCGGGGTCTTACGGCAACTCTATTAGGACAAACTACATCGCGGTCGAATAGATACTTAGATAGAGAAAAACTACATCACGAGTAGATAGATATGATAGAATGAATCATATTATGGCTAGAACACAGAACAAGCATGCGAGTTTGAGTTTGTGTTTGCATATTGTTGCATTTTGATGTCATATTTTGGGAGGGCTATAAATGGGTAGGAACAGATGTTTTGAGCCAGACAGTGATTATATCTATCCATCCATCTATCTATCTATCTATCTATGTATCTATCGTTTGTTTGTTGGCGATGTAGTTTGTCCTAATAGAGTTGCTGTATGCGAAGTCATCAGCAGTTGCCGGACACCCCGGACAGATCCCATAGCCTTACAGGCACCACTGAGCCAATGACAGTTTGCCACGTCATTGAAATCGCCGGAAATCGCAGACCCCGGACAGATTCCGTACCTACGACGGCACTGCTCTTCGCGTCGCTTTGCGCGTTTCCTCCTCTAATTGAAAAAAAAAAAAAAAAAGCCCACAATCCAGTTTTCTCCCCCGTTTCCTGCAGGAGAGATTTGCAATTATCATCACACAGCAGAGCTCGGGGCCCCCGGTGGGACGAGCCAAACGTTGGCCTCACAACAATTACGCCGAGGTGCGGAGAGGAGGTGTGGAGAATCGCATTCCAGGGTTGCCCAGGGTAAATATCGCCCGGTCCCTGCAGAAAACCTGTCTTGTTTTCCTGCTCGGCGAGGTCGAGCGCCCTGCCCGGACCTCTGGACCACCTGCGGCCGCTAGCCGATGACAGATTCCCTCCACACGCCGCCGACCATCACCTCCCGTCCCTCCCCCCGACACACACACACACCCCCGTGTGTCAAAAGCAGGCTAATCCTCCCGCTTCTGTCCTCTGAGTACAATAGGCCTGTCACTCGTCCGCTCGCTCAGCATACCTTCAGCCCCTCCGCCTGTGTGTCAATACGCAGCAATCCGACAGGAGGCAGGCGGTTCCCACAGCGCACTATTCATAGCGTTCCAGCAGAATCTCCGACCTGTTCTGGCCTGTCTCATGAAACAGGCTCCTCATAATGAAGGGCATTGATCCCCTTTTTCTCATTCCACACCATTCACCTTGACATCTCTGTTACGGCCTCACCAAGCGTCTCCTCCTGATTCCAGGGGAGGATTCTTTCCTTTGGACTCTGTTACCGGATATTTTATTGGGAGTACGGGGCACATTGTTGCGGGGACGCGCCGCTCCCGAAATGTCAAGGATGGCCGAGGCTGGGGAAGACGACGAGCTCGGACATTTGAGAATCACTGGCCTGGAAGCCGCCAGATCCATACTTGGGGGCCCTGTGGTTGTGTTCCTAATCTGGAGTCTTGGTAAATGATTTTCTGGGGTCAGCTGTTTTCCGGTGGCCTCCCGAGCCCAGGAGATTACCACCAGCGCTCCCATTGATGATTTATCTGCGGAATTAAAAGTCTCTGGTCTGTTTGTCTTATTAGAGCATGCCTAGAAATCTCTTTTTCAACGCCTGCAGTAGTGATTTCCAGTATGTGAGAAGCTTAAAGCGAGATTACTTGTGTCCAAAAAAAAAAAAATGTTTGATGAGTTTCCACAGTGAATCCTGCAACAGGGACGTGTGGATCATGAAGGCCAGCAGTCCTCCTTGACCCCCCTCGAGAGTCCCGACACCAGCTGAGCAGATAGGGACGCGCGGTGGAGGACTGTGGGTTATCAGGAGTAAATACAAGCTAGCTCCATGGTGACTGCAACACTGATTTGAATAATAAAACCCAAAAGGCAAACAGTGAGCAACCCTGACCTCGGCAACGCGACTTAACCTGCCTGAGCCGGAGCCGAAACATGAGACAGGAAGGAGAAGCGGAAAGAAACCGTTTGGCAGAAAAACAGAAGATGTGGAGATAAAATAAATATTCACAAGCACTCACAAAAACTGGCAAGTGAACGTTCAGTCGTATCAAAGTGTTGTCTTTGGCCGCCCGCTGCTTGAAGCCACTTAACGTTAGTTCATTCTCAGGAATTGCGGGCCTGCGGCTCAGGCGCACCAAAAAGTTGCAGATCGTGTTCAAGTCATAAACCTATCGATCAAAGTGAAGACGACGTGGTGCAGCGCCACCTGGAGAAGGACAGAAAGACGTTTTAGTCGGAGGGCTTTTTGTAAGTCTAGCAAAATGTGTTTTTCTAACAACAAATTGGAGTCTCTCACCTTCGCTCTGCTTTTCAGTAAAGCGTGCACTCAAGCACACCCTTCCAGACATCTGTCCTCTGTGATGTCATAAAGGGAACCGATACCTCTCCCAGGTTAATGACAACACCCCCCAGTCAGGTGTTTATTCTGTAATCAGAGACCGCCTCATGCCTGTCTCCTTTTAATTCCCCTTCCAATCGGTGCAGGGCACATTATTTTTGCAGGAGGCTGTGAACAGTGGGTTAAACGGGCCGTTTTCCAGACCTATCAATTAATCAGCGACTCCAGCATGAACAACAAAGACCCGGAAATGGTAAAACATGAGAACCTATAAATCCAGATAAGCACCCAAACGGACAAGACGTAAAGCAGCTAAACAAACTCGACTCCTTTAATTAAAGCGAGGGTGAAGGTATTAAGACTAGATGGCTTATTTGTCATTGAGTCAGAGAACACACAGACGAAGAAAAAAAAGAAAAGAACAAAAAACCCATTTGGCAGCAAAACCTCAGGCTGCAGCGCAAACAAACTAATGAATAGTGACGGAGGCAATTAAACCAACCACAAGCGTCGATCTGATATGACAAATGAATATTAAGAATATAAAAAAAAACCCAACAGATTAGACAACTTTGTTATTGTTGTTGTACGCCTACTAGTTCTAAAGTTCCCTGACAAAAAGTGAGGAGCTGGCACCGCGTCTAAAAAAAAGAATTACACTGCATTTTAGGGAAAAGAAAAAGGAAAAAAAGAAAAGGCGTTGTGACAGTTGAGAGGCGACAGCTTCCCCGCACGCGCCGAACACGTGACGCGGTGATGGCTGAGTGTCTTCATGTATCACACGCCGGACATGAAGAGACTCTCTGTCAGGTTCTGTTCCAGAACCCCGCCACTGATGTGAGCTCCTCTTTATTAAGCGTGCACTTAACACACGAGTCCGACCGGCTTTCATCCTTCATCCCGGCAGCAGCAGCAGCAGCAGCAGCAGCAGCAGCAGCGCAGCAGCAGCAGCAGCTCTTTGTCCCCGCAGAGGAAAAAAAGACACTGATCCCGCAACAATGAACCCTTTTGATACACGCGGACGTAAGAAACGCAGCGTGCGGCAATGAGTGTACCTAAGAGGCCACGTGGAAGCCACTCAGGCTGAATTGGATGCATATAATAATAGGACTGAGTTCCATCTGCGCTATTGCTGTGGTTGAAATGGTCAGCCGTGGACTATACCGCCCCCTTGAGTCAATACTGTGGATTACACGTCACCCTTATTGTTAAAATGATTTTTCTTTGATTTATAAATCCGGTGGAGCAGGCAGGCAGTTACACAATAAGGGAAAATACACGTACGAAAAAATCTGTATATTTAGCCTTCTGTTTGCAGCTTCCCTCAAATGTTCTGCTTTAACTTCCAACTTAAAAAAAAAAGGACCAGAAGAACTCACATTTTGAAAATGAGCAAAAACAAATCAGTGGACCTGGCTGACGGTGTTGTCACTAACCTGGAGGTTTTCTGTGCCCCTTTGTGACATCACAAAGGACCTGTTGATTTGTTGGTAAGCAGCAAAAAGTATGGAGTTTTCCCAACTTCTGTGGAGTTTAAAAATGGAAAATATTTGGTGGGTTGACGGCGTGCAGACCAATTAAACCCGGCAGCTGTTGCAGTGAGGCCACTGTGGTCGAAAGCAAAAAGTGCCACGGACGAATTGTGTTGATTTTTATTCAAAAGTTACTGTCTCCAGACAAGTACAAATCAGAAAACAGTGGCTGAGAGAGGATGGGATAATAGACAACAACTTATAGTGTAGGCAAGAGTGCAGGAAAAAAAAAAAAAAAAATAGAAATGGCCAGAAGCAAAGAAAAAAAAAAATGAAAATTTGTATATATACACATGATCTAATAAGAATTTATACCAATGTAGTGGTAAGTAACAAACAATAAACAGTACTTTTTTTCCTTGAAGGAATTTTTCTTTTACTTACATAAAATAATTAGGCAAAACACATATAGGCTGTTCATCTACTTTATCACATTACAGCTGACCACCTCATGTGTCATGTTCTAAGAAGCCAATTATCCACCTTTAAACATGACTGATCCTCTGACATGGAAAATTACTGTGAGAGAAGGTGACCCTCAGAAGCATGTTTAAGGCTTATGCACGGAATGACTACAAAATAACAACCTCAGTAGACAAAACATTTCATTAAAATGTGTGTGTATATGTGTGTGTGTGTGTGTGTGTGTGTGCGCGTATGTGTGTGTATATGTGTGTGACAAGTACATGTCAAAATCTAAGCTTTGTCTAGCTGCCACAGCGCTGCTCAATATCTTCAGTATCGTCTGAACGACTACCTATTCCACATTTGAAATCTTGAGTTTTTATTGTGACAGGACCTTTTTTTTTTTTAAATCATTTTGAGAAAACCTTAAAGCTGAATTTTCACAAGTCTTTTTTTTTTCAATAGTTTTATCCAAACTAATTTACATGTAGGAAAAAAGGTAGAAACCTGAAGACATTATCAAGACAAAAAGGAAAAAAAAACCAAAAACGTAAAAATACAAATTTAAAAATCTTCCTTGCTGCATGGCTTCACATGCTTTCATTATTTTTTTTTTTTTTTTCGTTTTACTTACATTTCTCAAACTTTGTGACTGAAGGTTGAAAAGTCGAAAATAAGAAAACAAAAGCACATATATAAAATCAGCACCAATTCATATATACCTTTTTATTTAAAATGTAGAGATACCCATTTTCAACATTATGCTGCTGGATTTGAAGAGAAAAAAAGATGTGTGATTCTTTGAAGGAGCTGCTTTCTGCCAGAGCCCACACAGTGGCACTACTGGGATAGAAACCTGTTCACCGTTAAAGCTGGGACAAGTTACTCTGCTATATAGGGGGTTGGGCAGGGAATGAGAGGGGGGGCGGAAGGGGTTACGGAGTGGGAAAAATTCTTGGGCTAAGCTCGGGACTTACTGATTAACTGCGTGGTGCGTTCAGTGGACTCCGGAAATCTTCACAGCATAAAGGGATCATCAATGATTTTACGCGACATGTCACCATGTTAACCACCAGTGGTTATCAGGACCTCGACTCGGGGCCCAACAACAGGGAAAAAAAGAAACGCAAGAGATAGAGGGGCGAGGGGGAGAAAACTAAAAGCACAGGAACATAAAAGACCTCCATCCACTTGGCTAAACACAGTACAAGCAAGCTACTACAGTCTGTTTATAAATTACTACTTCACACCTTGTAACTTACTACAATTGTAAAAAGGGTTAGACATGAACAAAAAAAAAAAAAAAAAAAAAGGTTTTCTTAAGTTAAACACACCAATCCATTCCGTTTAAAAAAAAAAAAAAAAAAAAAGATAAAGGAAAGAGGAGAACAAAAGCTATTATGGATTTTTCGCTTCGTCAGAGACGTCTCGTTTCTAATAGGTTTGGAAGTGGCCTGTTACACTATTTCTCAACAGGAAGAGCTTACCCAAGATTATAAAAGTTAGATATTCGAAACAAAGTCTCTCTGAGCAAGAAACACTGAGTGTGGGGTTGTCATTGGTCCACGTAGAGTACAAGCCAGATTTTTTTTTTTTTTTTTTTCCTGTGGTTTTGCTTCGATTTTCTTACAGAAAACACATCCATTTCCGCATCTAAAATTCTCTTTAAATACAAAGCGCATCTTCTGTTATCCCAGCGTCAAAATTATCTGGATATTAGCTTAGAACATGGACACCCCAAGGACCTGCGAGAGAAGAGAGAAAAACAAACACGCTTTCAGAAATTGAACAATTAAAACCCACATTTTAAACAAACTGGCACGAACAACCTGACAACATTTGTTCCTTTTTTGTTATTATGAATATGTTGCATATACGCATGTTAAAACAATGTATCCATTCTCGATTAATTGTCAATTAAGAATTTAATAGACTGAATTAAATTAGTCGCAATTACTTGAAAACTTTTTTACATGGGTAGTTAATATTATAACAGTGTAGTGGCAGGAAAGAGCAATTAAGCTGTAGATAGTGTGATGGTCATAATATACCTACAACAAGTCACTTTTAAACAACTTAAAAAAAAAAAAAAGTTGAAATGTGACCCTGAAACTGCATGCTGACTGACCACTGCGGATATTTACTATTTTATCCTGACATGTTAAGTGCAACCAGGTGAATGCAAAATCAATGTCAAGTTATAACGACAAGTTCTTTTACCATGTTAAAAAAAAAAAAGAAAAAAAAAAAAGACAATCACTGGTTGGCAGAAACACTGCGTTTTCCAGTGACCTTAATATTTTGGGCTTGATCAGCCAGCTATGTGTTCTCAAATGATGACAAGTTATTTCCACAAGCATAATTAGTAAGTGTTGCTCTGAACTGTTACTCTTGGCTCTGAGACACGCGGGCCGCTGCCGCTGATGAGTAGAACTTATCTCGACGTTGCGCCTCATAGAGAAAAGTGCAAACAAAAACAATCTGGCTGGAACTGGTCCATGTATTTTCCAGCAATAATCGCTCTTTTTCTTGGCAACTTTATAATTACAATGCGTCATCAACTGATGTATGAAAACTGAGGGGAAGTGAGAGAGAGTCGACGTTTCTTACCGACTCATCCATGATGGATGCAGGGTCAAAGTAGTCTGGCTTGAGCTCAGACCTCTCACGGCGGTTCTTTGATGGCGGCTGCAAGACAGAGAATCGTCTTTAGGGTCGACACATTAACCTGCCGGCATCTTAGAGGTGCTTCAGCAAAAAAAATCTACGTCAAGTAAGGAAAAATGAACTCAGGTAAACTTAAAAATATACTTTAGGTTTTATTTTAGAGGCAGCGAATAAATAAAAAAAATAGGCAAGCTGATTTTTTGCAACAAGAAAATCCAACAAACAATTCGGAGAGGATGGATATTAAATGGACTCTGTCGAGAATGAAAAGGGAGCTGAGCAAAGCGGTCCGATTTCCTGTGAGATTGAGCGAAGCCCTGCGGAGGCTTCCAAGACGAACAAATGTCATAAATTCGAATTTGGTTTTCATTCTTGCCGTCTTGGAGAAGTCTCAGTAATTGCTCAGATAAATAACCACTGTCCTCTGATGTCGCTCAAATAATTGCGAGGCATTGTTGACAGAGCATCACCATGTATGTATGGGTTAAAAGTGGTTATTGTCAATTTTCCTCCTGCAACTGTTGAAAGCTGCTCGCAATTATTTTCCAGTGGTTTTAAAAAAAAAAAGACCAAGTGAATGTAAAAATTCAGGCAAACTGGCGTATTCATGGAAAAAAGGCTGGTTGCGGTCTTGCTAATGAAAAATCTGACCTTGTCTAAATGAGTTGATTAAAAATTCATTTAGTTGTAACAACGTCAATATGCCCAAACAGTAAAAAGTTTTTTTTTTATTCTGGAGAGTAATATTACACCTTAAAAAAACCTCAATATTCTACCCTGACAAAAAAAATTCAGATGCATTTCTACCTTTTTCTCGACTGATAAACTATGAAAGAAACAGAGCAGTGCAGCGGATGCCTCACCAGATCAATGTCCATGGTGTCGAAGTCCATGCCTTCGTTGAGGTCGTCCATACGGCCCTCGGATGACATCATCACGTCCTCCACGATCGGCTCTTCGTCTTCCTCCATAAGCCCCGTGCCACGACGACTGCAGGGACGGGCCGTGATTAGGTTAAGGACGACCCTCCGGCGGGACTTTCCGCAAGCGAGTTCATGTGTGCGAGTCTTACATAGCATGCTGCAGATTGGTCCTGAGCTTGGCGTAGTTCATGGCTCTTTCCTGCTGCTGACGTGCCTCGTCCTGCTGTCTCTGCGCCAGCATCCACGTCACTTGGGAACTGCCGTTGGGGGAAGAAGAAGAAGAAAAAGAAAAAAAAAACAGCACAAGAGCGCATCAATTAGCGGGGGTTTTAATCCACGTGTGGCGATTCATCCGGAGCATTCACAATTGCAGAGGCGGCAGCTGGCCAGGTGCCTGCGAAAAGCCAGGTTGAGTGAGTCAACTAGTCAGTCACTGTCCCTGCAGGACCAGGACTTGGCAGACGGCTAAACGCGAGCATTTCAAGTCTGGCTTGCCTCAAAATGAACAGCATATGACTGGAGGGAGGGAAAATATCCCGGTGAACTCTGTCCTAATGTTTCTTGGCTCATATTCTGGTTCTTGATCCCATTCTGAGAGAATAAGTGATCCAGCGAACTGAAAGATTAGACTGGAAACAGGCCCGGCGAGACTTGCAAAGCCTTGCAAGATGCAAGGTGGTTACACATAATTCACTGATATCACGTCTAAGAGTGTGGAAAAAAAAATTCAGGTCCGGAAGAACTGGCAGAATAAATAAGTTAAAAGTTTATGCTTAAAAACACGTTGATAGGAAGAGAACCAAACTGATGACGCAGGGGGAAAAACCGACATATTAACAAAAAAACAAGGAGCGCATAATGAAAGTGCCGTCGCATTCTTCATCAGGAAGTGAAAATGATGTGTTGCAGGGACTTGGACTCATGCAGTGACATGTCCGACCACCAGTTATGTCGAGTCAAATATAAACCAGTCATTTTGGTCGGCGGTAAACCCCGAAGCATCTGAAACAAACCCTGAGCCTGCAGGTCAACCAATTAGATGTTTACAGCGACCAGTTCCAGCTGCAGTTTGAGCCACACAACTAGCAAAGTCAGCGACGGCTCCTGACAAAGTTTCTCACTCTGGATCATTAGGCCTTGATTTCTTCTATGTATACCAGTTGGAGAAAAGGGTTACCGAGATTGAATGAGATGGTATGAGGTGGGTTATCTCTCCCTGTGGAATCATAGTCTTCATGTAGAGCCTGTAGTGTATCGCATGGCGCACAGTGATTTCTAATCTCGTGGTTTGGTTTCTCTCTGCGTGATTGTCATGCAATAACTTCAGTCACATTTTTCTGGCAAAACAGTTTTTTCAAAATTTGTTGCAAGAGGGTCAAAATTTGGACTTTTTCTCTGCATTTTCAGGTCATTTTGCAGCCAAGATCCTTTCACAGTGCAAAACCCACCAAGTGCACCAGCACACCTCAGGAATGCGGCGGCGAGAGGCACATACTTGTAATCCATGGGAGTCTGATGGTGCTGAGGCGTCTGTTGATGATGCTGCGGGTGTTGGTGCGGCTGCTGCTGCTGCTGCTGCTGCTGCGGCGGCTGGTCGTGGGGGAGAGAGTAGACGCCCATGTAGCCGTCGTCGCGACCCCTCTTCGGGTCTCTCATGGCAGTGGATGTGAGGTGGGGGGACGGCAACATGACCGGGGTCTGCATGCTCTGCTGCCACACCTCGCTGCTGCTGCTGCTCTCTTCTGGAAGAGGGAGAGGGAGGAGGGGGGCAAGACGTCAAAGGACTGAAAGGAAACGGCCATCACCGCGAAAAAACAGAAGCAGACTTGAAATCTCACTGGCTGCGTTTCCATTACCCCGAGAATTGCGCAAAACCTAAATATCGTGATTAAAAACTGGTAATGGAAACACCTCAACTACTTCTTTTTTACAAGTAATCAAAGACAAAAATATAACAACCATTTTTGACGGCAATCAACATTGAAATGCAGATTTGTACAAGACATTTTGTCCCTCCGTCCTCCTCGGTGCTGGGTCTCGCGGGACGTGATTTTACAAGAATTACGGCTCTGATGCGCTTCACACCATTCAATGGAAACACCTGCAAATCGCAATTGTACTTTATGCTTAAACTTAAACTCTAATGGAAACGCAGCTACTGTCACTGCACTAGCATACCATGCGCAATAACCGCTTAGAGTATTTTCTTTTAGATGCTGCAATAACTTCTACTGGGTAGAACTGTACAGTACGTCAACGTGCAATATACGTCTTCTGAGGTCAGTAGCCGACACGCACTGTGTCGTTTCTAGTTCATCGTCTTGGTTTATTCTGCACCCCTTTGTAAGGCACCAAAGGTGTCGACAACACAATGACAATAAAGTCTATTTATTCCGAGTGCGACTCCGACAATGACGCTGCAATCAAGTTGGGAGTTTAATCCCGCGAATGCAAATGTCCTCTTTTCTTTTCTGCGTGTCTGAACAGCATATGAATTCATCGGGTGCAGCCAGGAACACGTTGCGCGGGGTCGCGACCTCTTCAGTTCACTTCACGTGTGGAGTTCTGGAGAGACACCGGTGTCAGATGTAATGAAGTTTCTTGAGACTTAGAGACTCTGTATCCAACGAGGCTGTGAAACCCCGCGGACGACAGGCCAGCAATGCAATGCCCCTGCCTGTAACTGTCACCACCACATGGCATGGGGAGATTTAATGGGATGTTGCTCTGGTATGACTGAAATGCAATTTGGCATACACTCAAAAGATATGAAATATAATAGTCGGGGGGTCGGGGGGGAGACAACCTAAAGATCTGTCTTCAACCCAGAAGGCCAGAGTGGCAACAATAATCTCGATGGTAAAAAAAAAAAAATCTATTTAAAATTTGTCAAACGTTATTAAGTTAGAAGCAGTTCTCCAGCACACTCTCGTGCACATGTGCGCGCACGTAAACACACACGGGCAGATTTAAGCGACTGTGTGCGATGGGTAAGGAGGCCTCCTCTCGCCCACCATCTGCTCTTTAATCTTCCAGCCCATCAGCTCGGGCGGCTGCATTTGGGTTAATCTGGGCTCTGACTTTGTTTTGTGGCGTCGCCGCAGGGCCGAGCGATGATGTATGCCGCGATCATATGGGATCCGTTTCCCCGCGTGTTTGTGAACTGACAGGTGGAACGGGAAACGGATGGAAAGCGCCGCTGCTCGCCGCGTGTTTTCGCAATACCTTCTGGCAGCTTCCTCTTGGCCGCCGAGGTTCCAGCTGTAGCAGCGGGAGTTTTTGTCTTCTTGGAACGAATGGAGGATCCTCTGCTGGAGTAGCCACTCATCACTGACATGGTATCGTCATCACCGCCGGCCTGTAGAGAATTCCTGTACGAGATGAGCGGGAGCCAGCAGTCCTCCCGCTGCAGGGCCATCTGGAACGTCATGAAGCGCTCGAGGTACATGTGGCTGGGGAGAAACGGGAGACGCGTGCGGACGTGAAACAAAACGCACGCTCGCGGGGAGCAGAGCTCGACGCACGAAAGCAGGTGTGCATTCCAAGGGGAGGCCTTCTATCAACCCCGCTCGGGCGTCGGAAGCACCAGTTGCGCCAGTTGTCCCGAACACCTGTTGTGTTGGGAAACTGAAGTCCCCGTCAAGAGTCAGCTCGGGGTGGAAACTTACACAGTCCTCTTGTCTTGTCTCATCAGCTTGGAGGAGAACTCGCTGAGGATGTCCAAGAACGCCAAGTTGAGCGGAGGGCCTCCCTCTCCCTGGGGACTCGGATCCTTGAACGCAAACTCAATACCGTCCCTGCAAATTTCACAGACAGGGGCGGAAGGATTCGCTGTGACTGGGCGTATTTAATCAAGAATGCATCCTACATTATCAAACAACCTCTGTGGGGGATCTAATGAGGGAAGGTGTGCTTATTTATCTATTTATTCCAAACAGGGGCATTCAAACCCCAAGGTCACAAGCATGTATGAACGAGCGCTCAACATGACTTTGACTTCTGCGTTATTACGCCCTGCAGCCTGTCTGTGTTTTCCATTAAAAGCTCTACACTACACTACAATAAATTAAATTACTCTTTTTTCCAAAGACCACGTCTGCAGGCTGTATCCAGGCCAACAAAACAAACTGCCTTGAAAACTTTGAATGTAATTCTAATTTTAGATGCATCTTTTATATTTAATGGATGCACTTAATTAAAGAGAGAGTGAGAGTAATATCTTCTTTATATCAGCTCTAGTGCATGTTGCCCAAGCACAGTTGCCGTCCTCTGCCTTTGAAAACAGTTTTTTCCTCCACATCAGTATCAGTAAAGTGGCCTTTTATCAACTGAGCTCAATAAAAACCAAGATAAACACGAGACGATTGCACCAATTACACATCTATTATATAATGATATCACTGGTGTAACAGTAGTAATGGGATGCAAGAGAAGCAGAATCAGGGCCTTACTTGTGCAGCATAGCAATGGCATCTCTGGTTTTGACCTGATCAAGACCAAAGGTGAGGGAGAAGCGACGGGCCAACTCTTTGATTCCACAGAATGCGGAGGAGGAGCGGTCGAACCCGTGGCCCAGCTCAGACAGCATTTCATTGAACAGCTGTCAGAAAAAAAGACACAAAAAGTGTTGTTGTATTATTTTTTTTTAGCGAAGAAATCCTTTGGAAGTAAGAGCAATAAAATATCCTTGGCAAAAATGAAAGCAAGTGTGAGAGTGTTGACACTGACCTGCTGAAGACTAAGAATGAGTGTCTTTGCACACTGGATCTTGTCAATTTGCCGAGTTTTGCTCATAGTCTCCTTGATTATGTCACCATAATCGTTGTAATACTGCAGGGGGGGAGAAACGAGAGAGAAAGAAGTGAGGACTTTTTTTCCCCTAGTGTTTCACAGATGTATCTGTTGCATCAACAGTCCGGTGTGCAAAAATTTTAACAGATTATTTAAGAATTGGCGAACCCTCATGTACTGCTTGAAGATGTCAGCTCCGGTCTTCATTTCAACCACACAGTAGATGATGAGCTTGCAGTAGGCAGCCAGCAGGTTTCTCCTCTTGTGCAGAGCTTCGATCTTCACGGCCTCGTCGTCCTGCTGCCCGTCTGAAGACGACAAAATAGAAAAAATAAAGCCACGACTCACAGTTCTAAGGATCCACACTGGTCGGCTGCTTATCTTTGACAGGGGACTCTTAAATCAAATCACAGGAAGAGCAGCTTGCTAAAGTACCTGTGCTATTTGTGTCGTCATCCTGGTCAATGAAGACATGGTTCAAAATGAAGGAGAGCAGCTCCGACTGTAGCGAGTCCTCTGGGGAATAGACCAAGGGCTCCAGGTGTTCCCTGCCTCCGGACACCATCTGGTGGCTGAAGATGAGCAGGAGATCGCAGAGGATAGTAAAAGCCTGTGTGAGGAAACAGAAACATAAAAAAAGAGTTAAAACCCAATTTAAAAAAACTGGTATCATAAAAAAGACAATATTGTTCATTTCGGGGATGTTTTCTGGCTCTGCTTAATGAAACATAAACGGCCTCGGCAAAAATTGCCATAAAGCATCAAATGTAGTTGTGGTGGGGGGAAAAAATGCATGTGCTCATTACCTGTTCTTTGACAGCTGTGTTGACATTGGTGAGGTAGCGCTGACACATCATGCAGAATGCCCTCATTTGCTTCCTTAGAGTCACCAGGTCGTCCTGATCGAGACGGAAGAAAAGACAGAGAGAGGCAGGCGGTTCTTAAGCATCACACGTCCACCAGCGGCGACAGCGGAGCAGAGAGGTGAGCGGCCTCACCTTTCTGGAGCTGCCCTCCGATGACTTGGCCAGATGCCACAGAATCACGTAATGGGTGCACTGCAGTGAGTGGATGACTATCTGCTCAGAAGAGGGGAAAATGTACAAATGTTACTCATTTCTACACAAAACACAGAAAAAAATCTAGATAAATAGATAGTATATGAAATCATTTGGGACAACTAATAATGAGCTTTGACATTAACCTGCTCAGGCATGTCTCCGTTCTCGATGCCCGTGTTGAGAAGCTTGAAGTTGCTGGTAAAGAGATCCCACCCCGACAGGTCGTGAGCACTGCAACATACAGGAGAAGGACAGAGTCAGGGACAAGTTTGTCTTCTGCCTTTAGGTAGGACAAAGACAATGACGTGAACGTTAATGAAAGAAATGTTTATGGCGACAGGTTCTCCACAGCGAAGAAGCGTCTTACTTGTGAAATGCCGTGATCCTTTTTAAAGTTGACAAAACCTGGTAGGCGTCATCGTCGTCGGTTTCTTCGCCCTACAGACACATTTTGTGCAACATTTAGAGTCCGGAAGTAATAGTGTGCAAAAAAAATGGAAAAATGGCATGAAATATTATTCTATAGCCTCTTCACAGACTGTTATACACGGCCAAGCAACAAAATCCGCTTGGATTACGCTGATGAACTCAAGTCAAACACAACAGGTCTCACATGCAGTGCCAAGTCTCATTTGCAGGAGACCAATTTTGTATTTCACAATGAGAAATGGGCGGTTAGTGTAAGAGGATTAGGTCCACTCCAGCAGAAGACGGCCTGGAGAAGGGCATGTTCACGGGTGCATCGTCGTCCTCTTACCTCTTGTAGGAAATCCTCTAGTAGTCTGTTGAATTTGTCCACCAGTTCGTCTAGTAGCTGGGAGCGGGCGATGTCCACCCTGTTAAAGATTGTGAATTCCTCGTTGCAGAGGGCGTGGTAAGTCTTGGAGCAGGCCTCCAGAACCTCAGTGTCGGTGTGCTTCTCCACAATTTCCCTGATCTGACGCAGCAGGGACTCCAGGTGCTGGGTGGGTGAAAAAAAATCATAAGAAAAGGATGAATGAGAGTGGCTCGGTTTGAATGCGATCAAACAACATGAGAAAAAAAACGCATCAGTGGAATCGTCGAGGTGTCTCAGAAATCTTACCTTCTCCAGACGCCCTGTTGTGTATATTTCCAGGTCAAAGAACTGCGGCAGCTGGAGCAAGTTAGTCACTTTTTCTGAGTCGACGGCATACTGCAAACAAAATAAAAGCTTATTATGCCGCACAAAACAGCAACAAAAAGGCCCAAAACAGCCCTACAGAGGACAGTCGCCAGTGAAATGAATGCAGACTGGCTGAGACCAACCTTGGCCAGTAGAGGGGGCAAAGCCACCGCAAACAGCTCTGTCATTCTGGTTCTGTCATCCAGCTGGGTTTTCTTCTCTTTAGCAGTCATTACCTAATCAGAGATGAAACAAAAGAAATTATTTACGTGCAACTCATTTGTTTTCATGCATTTGAAAGGGTTGCAAAGTCATTTTGGTTTGTTCCAAAGCATTTTGTGCAACTTGAGAACTTCTGTTCATCAGTCAGCTTTGTTTCCCGGTAACTCTAGGAAGTAAATCTGGCAACCATCAGTCTAGTTTCTAATCACTCATTTCAGTAATTGTTGTTTTTGACAAGTTTAAAAGGGAAGCTTGGTAGGTTACCTTTGATTCATTATAAAAATTGGAAGCATAATATAATTGATGTGCTTTTCTTTCGCGAGCTCTCCTTACTGCCTTAGTGAAAAACCTCTTCAAATGATTGTTTCCACCATCAGGAGAATTTTTTCCGTGTCTGCTGTAACAGCTGAGAACTGCGAATTATCATTTCCACATATTTTTCAAAGAAAGAGGGGAGGAGGGACCTCACGTCTTGGAATGTAATTTCAAGTCGCCATCTTTCTTCAACTTATAAGAACTTATAAATAAAATCCGAGTATGGGCTTGGGCAGTTTCTCCTGCTGAAGTCTACTATTAGAAATAGATGCACCTGTATTAGCAAGAATAAAACAGGGAGGACCTGAAGTGGAGAGACACGGCTGAGAAAAAAGCTCAGGCTGACAGCAAGGACAAAGGGACTTGAGCTGGCGCTGATGCGTGCATTCTTCAGCTATACAAGCTGAAATTAATTCCCTGTGCTGTTGCACATTTAAAAAGATGAACGTTTTCATCTCAAAGACATTTCTCAATCTGCAAAGTAAGTCAATCTGTGCAACATCAGGTCCTAGATTTGTGCTCCACATGGGCAGAAGAGTGCTGGAGGTTCATTCCAGGATCATAACAGTCAGCCGGAAATGCAAACTAACACTTTGTATTTCTGTCAATGGTCTTTTACATTTTAGTTTGTAATGCTGCTCGACGCAGGTAAGGAATAGATTATGTTACAGACTGGACAATGGATACGGCCTTGGAAGGCAGCAAGCGCAGTGCACTCTAGTTGTTTGTTGGAGTTGTTTTTTGTCAGAATGCGGCAATATAAGAAATGCATTTTACTACAACGGTCGACCAGTTTCAATTGATTTTCAACGTTCCAGAGGCACAAAACTCCTCAGCACGAACAGGTAAGGTAGCCATGCAGAAAATTTAAAAAAGAAAAAAAAAGAAAATGTATTTTTAACACCAGTAGTAGCAGCCGAAAGGGAAACAGACATTTGTCCGCAGTGGCAGTTTTGGTCTGTGGCAGACTTAGACAGATACAAGACAGGAAGGGCCACGATGGAAAACATTTGAACTGCGGTTTCACTAATCTTCATTCACCGCTGAACGCTTGCTGGCAGCGGCTCTTATCTTACCCTCTTGCCTGTTCCTCTTCCAACAGGTGGGTGGCATTCGGCAGCCTGCCGTACAGTGCACAGCATGATTTCAATCAAAGCCGTCTCTTGTCTGTCTGTGAGAGCTGCACACAACACAGGAAAAAGAATTCATTCATTCATTCATGTTCATTTGCCTCATGGGAAAAGTGCAGCGATGTAAAGACGAGTGACGCACCTTCCTCGCCTGGCAGTGGGTCATCCAGCAGTAAGCTGATCATACACTCCCAGTCCTTCAGTAGCTCTGCACCACACTCCCAGAGAGAGTCCACAAGGTAGGCTGCATGCTCATGGAGCTGGAGATATTTCCACGGTGAGTCGATGATGCTTTTTGACACCACTACAGTTTAACAGAGTACATAGCAACAGCTGCTGTACCTCACTCTCCAGGAAAAAGAAGACAGTGGTCTTGATGAGGTTGGCATTCGGGCTTTGTCTGCCTCTCCTTTTGGGGCTCCTTCTTCCTCAGGTTCCCGCTGGCTGAACAGCCTATGAAAATATTTCTCATTAGACGAGTACCGCGCACAAAAACCCAAACAAACATCGGCTTCCTTCCTGCAACCAGACCACAAGTGTGCGTGAGACGTACTTCTTGAAGAGGAACTCTCCAGCTGCGATGGCAACGGGCCTGTGCGCTGAGTAGACCAAGTGATAGACACTTTCGCAATCCTCGGGAGTCAACACTTCATCTGTACTACTGTAGAGGCAAACATTCAGTCCGTCAACTTTAGTTTTCAGAAATTTGCGAGTGTTCAAGACACTCAAGCAGCCTAATGACATGAGGTCAACAGTGTAGAAAATGCAACCAAGAGCGCAGCAACTCACTTCAACACCAGGGTGAGCAATTTAATTGCTTGCACTGCAACGTCGTACTCCTTGTCAAGAGTCATGGAGACGATCCGGTCCTAAGAGGAGACAAGTACAAGGAAAGAAAGTCAAGTTGAGAAATAACTTGCAGCCAGAGCAATGACAACAAGCGCATCTGAGGCACCACCAATATTTCTGTTTACATGTATACCAACTTCCCACCTGCCTGCAAATAAAATTTTTCTATAACTAATGAAAATGAATGTGACAATTCCCAATTTACATGCAGCTGCCCACTTGCTGCAAGACTTAGCAGTCAGCACAGACGACTTGGCCTTGTGTTGTTCCTCTGCTTAGCTGCGGTCATGTGCGTGCGCTCCTCGCAAACTATTTTCCAACTTTGGCTTAAAGGTTATTCGTTATCTCCGCTGTGCGTGAGAGTCGCGTCTGCGGTGCTCAATTAATGCAGCAGGTGGCCGACATGCTAATAAGCGAGCCACATCAATGCCACCACAAATCAGACAGGAATTTTGGATGTGGGTGCGAAGCAGCAACTGGTGGGAGGGGCTTGTCCTGGGAGTCATGTAACGTGTAAAAGTAAAATCTTTGAAGGCTTCAGTAGGAAGAATGGAGAGGAAACTTTTCAATGTCCTGCAGGTTTCGCACAAACATTTCTCTGATGATAAACACGACCAAGCATTTCCAGGATGAAAGCGATCTAAACCCAACTAACGCTGACGTATCTGCCACAGCTTGAAAAAAACAAAACAAAACCATGAGCTGTAAACCATGAAAATACCAAAACTGTCACATTTGCAAAAAAAAAGGAAGAAATTGAATGTGTGTAAAAGGCTAATTGCTCCCCAACAAAGTAAGTGGTGTGTTGTTCTGAGGTTATCCAGCAGGTGGTGCTAACCTTGAAGCGACTGGTGAAGAGCTCCAGTCTTGCATTGAGCTCTCTGTTGTAGTAGAGACCCTGCAGAGCTGTCAGACACTTCAGACGTACCTCTCCTTGCTGCGAGACAGGAGAAAGGGGAAAAAAATGGTGAAGCTTGCAGGTACAATCAGCAGCTGTTGTGATATTTATTACGGTACATTAGATTACATGAAGAGGCCATTAAAAATGAGCTGTCCTGTGGCAATAAATTAAGACAAGAATTTCTGGCCCTTTCTTTACAAGGTCTGTTTGAATCAATGCTTAAAATGTACACGCTTAGGTTTACGACGTCACTGAACTCCACAGTGATGCAATCTAAAAGAAACCACTCTGCCACTCTACCACAAGGTCTGATAGGGAAAATAGCCAAAAGCAAATATTCCATAGACATACGGGGGAACAAATAGAGCTGAAACAATCTCATGACCTACCTTGTCGTGCATTGTCCAGCCCACATACTTTAGATAGCTGTCGTTGAGGAAGGCATCGCTGTAGAGTTTCATCCACACTCCAATCTCTTCTATACAAATGGCCCTGATTTCTGCTATCGAATCGCTGATAATGGAACACAACATTCGGTTACTGGCAACTCAAAGTGATGGAAGGTGAATATTAAGTGCTCCTTTATACGTAATGCATACCGATATCTGTGGACAAACACTCCTTTGAAAATTGCGTTCATCATGTTTTCAATCTCATCCTGGTTTTCTTGGAGCTGAAATCAAACAGCGCAACATTAGCACGAGGGCTCGTCGATGAAAATACAAGTGAGGCCAAACACAAAGTCTGAAGTGAGGGAAGGGATAAAGGACGAGGAGAGCGAGCGGGGTTTTCACATTACTAGAAGTGTGACAGCCACTCTGACACCATGTTGTGGCTGCAGCGAACGAACAGATGGACGCCCAGTGGGACCTGGTGTTATATAACCTCATACACTGACAAGGCGAGCTGAATAACAACCAGCAATAACACAGTCATTGAAGGTTAATTAGCTTCAAGGATCAAAGATCTATCACTTTTAGAATAAAAGATTTGTGGCGACTCAGAGTTGAATTTACCTTTCAACAAGCTGTAAAACTGGGCAGTGTGTCATCATGTTTACTTAGAGATTTGCAGCGGCAAATGAAATTAGTTCAGCAAGCGGTGCAGTGATTGGCAGGAAACATTTACTGATCACTGATTTAAAACTGTATTTTAAATAAGTCAGCAAAATGAATGAAGTCATTGAAGGCGCAGAACGGAAATGAAAAAAAAAAGAGCTTGCAAATTAGCACTGTCCCACACACGCTTCTTGGCATTTAGTTTATAGCGCGGCACAATTATTTATTTATTTATTTTGTCACTTGTACAGTAATATTTTCCCTGGCTTAGAATCTGCCACAGTGGTTCATTTCCCTAATGCACAAAGGCCATGTGCGCGTGCACGCTATCTGAACTTTCAAGCAAACAGTATTTTAACACAACCTTGTGGCTCCAACAAATCAAATCGATGGATTAGACAACCTCAAAAACTGCGGCAAATAAACGATTCACTTTTGTGACAAGCTGAACACAAGCACATCAGTTAAAAGTTGCAGCGAGGCAAATCGATTGAAAGAAGTCAGGGCCAAAAGAAAGCAGCATGAAAACAGCATGTTGTACGGCAGTGGTTTCCAGGGCAAGTGGAGGGATTCTGACTCAACAGAATGCAAAAGTGTTTGACTGAGTGACTGAGTGACTGAGTCGTACCTCTTTGCGTTTCTGCAGCAGCAGCTCCAATCTGTCGTTGGCTCTTTTGGCCACCATTTTATTCCTCTCTGCTTCATACTGACGCTGGGTGTTGTCCATGTTGATGCTGAGGTTGAGTGCTACATTCACCAGGGCTGTCATCAACTTCATGGCTGCCAAAAACACAAGCACCATTGAGAAATACAAAGCAACCCTCCAACTGCCATAGCCGCAGGGCTGGTTTACAACAAACGGCTGAGAAAAGTGACTTGCTGTGAAAAAAAAACAATCCAACAACTGGAAACCTTGAAGTGTTTTGTTTGTTATTTTTATAATCATTGGATTTTAGTTTGTTTGTTTTTTTTTACCAAAACACATACAATTTAGGTGGTTGACTTTCTGATTATTTTCACCAGGTAACAAATTTACACGATAGGCATTTCTTTCTAAAGGAGGGGGAATTACAGGTGACGGACTTTGTAAATGCCAGCATAATCTGAGCAATATAAAAAATGAAAGGCGAGGGGAATCAAAAGGTGAGCGACCAAGGGTGACCAAGAGAAGATGCAACTGTTAACTAAAATTATAAAAAAAAAATCAGAGCAGAAAACTACAATTAAACTACAATGATAGATCTAATATATAAGAGGGGTGAGTCTTCTGTGCAAGGTTGCACATTTTAAACTGCTCAGGTTATGAATATTGTGAAAGGAAAAATACCTACATTAGGGATGCAAATAATCGATTATTGACAAACAAAATTTAATTGGATCAAATTAAGTTAAATATAATTAAGTGCACATTCATTCATTCATTCATTCTAGTTAAATTGTGGTGTAATGCCCCTCCAGTCCTGCGAGGGCACCATTCTGTTGAGTACTGACATACTCGAGTGCAGTGTGAGATAATTTCAAGTTGATTAAATGCAATTAATGTTTCCTATGCCACAACTTATTTTGCTTTGGTTTTTTTGTTTATCCTTTATTCAAACCATATTTTGTTATGCTATCAAAAAACCCCAATTGGTTGCTGTGGCTGAATTTTTTGGAGAAATTCATCACTTTGCAATTAAGTTAAATCAAACGTCAATTAATGACTGACTGAATAATTTGCATGGCTGGTCTAAAAGGAAACATAATTCAAGAATGTATTCCAAGACAGTCAAGCTTGTGAGACAAACAATAACGTGAGGTGCGTCAACATACTTAAATCTACCAGAGAAGATCCAGTAACTTCATATCACAAGCCGAGCTTAGAGGCGTTAAACTTTTAACATGTAGAATTGAGCATTATCGATTTAAAAAAAAGAAACCGTCAAACAGTGCAGACTCGGGAACATATATACAACTCGTCTTACCGGCCAGTGTTGAAGTGTGTCTGAAGGCTCGCACTTGAGAGTCCGACAGACCGGTGAGGAGAGAGATTACTGTGTCCATCATGTACTCATCATAGATGATACTATATTGACACTGGCGCACCAGCACCGCGATGAATTCGCAAAAGCTTGATTTGAACTTCTTCCACTGAGGCCCTGCTATGGTTAGAGGGTAGTCACCGCTATCCTGCAGAGGTCACACAAAAAAACAAACACTGTCAATAAATGCATAAACACGTTTAGACATTTTCACATTTGAGGAACCATTAACTTACTTGACTTACTTTTGTCTATTAAGCTGAATTTGGCATATAGCTTCTTTAACGCCAAAGGTTCTAATTTATCATCATAACAACACAGCCATTTACAATGATACTAAGTTATCATTCATGTGCATGGCCAGGCATACCTCATCAAATTCCTCTGTCATTCTTCGGATGATCTCCGAGTTCTGCATATTGCGAAACATTTCACCACTGACAACACCTGGCATAAAAAAGAGGAATAAAAGAACAGATTGATGAAGCAAAAACACACAATCTGAGGTACACACAATTCAGTTCACTATTATTATTAGTATTAGTATTGTTTTGATGATGTAAACGGGTGCTAGGAACATTGCCTACCTTTGCAGCCTGAGCACTGGATGAAGAAATTGATGAGATCTAGTAGGGCAACATCTCTGTCATGTTTGTACGACTCAATCCAGTCATCAACAACAGACTGCAAGAGAAAGAAAGAATGAGAGGAGAAGAAATCAATTAAGAATGCAGCTGCGAGAACGGATTTGTTCAATGTTGCAAACAGACAGCGGCTACATGCAATTACCTGCATGGCACTCCTGCCCAGCTTCACCACCTCAAACAACATCATGTTTTCCATGCCATTTTCCTGATGGTGGCCATTTATCCGGCCAGCTCCTTTCACTCCTTTGCCTTTCTCGCCCGCACCCTTTTTCCCCTTCTTCCCACCCTGGAACAGAAAAGTTTATGCAGTGACTTAACCGGCTAAACACACTGAGCACACTTACAACTGAGAGTTTCAAAAAAAACACAAACATCTGAAGGCGCCGTGAGTTTCCCTTACCTTTCCTTTAGCTGCATTTGTACTCCTGCCATCAAGGTCTTCAGAGAAGTCTGTGTCTGATGAGAAGCGGGTGTCTGTGTCCCTGTTGAGCACAACAAAAAAATAATTTAGAGAAAACTCAGATGAACCCTCGCTTCGGCTGTGAAATTCCTGCAGAACCAATTACTTACTGAGGGAAGGGGAATTCGGATGGTATCTCTGGTGCTGCTATCATTTTTGTAACATCTTCTGGATAACTTCAACTAAAGACTGGCGTGTACTCTTCAGGCAATACCAGACAGGGGGGCTTGCATGTGACCTGAAATTTGGAAGAGCATTTTTTTTTTTAGATCTTCACGCTTCACACAACATAAATAATAAACACACACACACTTAGTATAGTGCCTCAACAGAAGAAATTGTTATTGGAAGCATTTCAATGAGAGAAAAAAATGCTTCACATGGTAACAGGGGGCGGACACGAATGGATGTCACAGTCAGCTGTCTAACCATTGGCTCCCTCTTTTTCTCTGCTCCCCTCGGTATACATTCATCGTCACGCAAGGGAAACTGGAGTGTCTTCCTCAATGGCCAAATATGGCACTGCCCTATTACGCCCCGCTCAGGTCTCGACCAATGAAAATACAGTATCAACATCAACAAGATGCTGCAGGCCACAGAGAAACTATGGCATGGTTTTGATGTGTAGATCAGAGCCACAGACGGAAAAAAAAACGAGAGGGAGTGAGAGAGAGAAAGGAACGTGTGATTAATTTCTTATCTATTTATTAAGTAAACACGCTCTTTCAATACGCGGAAGTCATATGCGTCATATGCATCAGGTTAAGAGGTCTCGAGATTACACACATTCTAAGCACTGAACAGTGTTTCGTTTAAGCGCATACGGTGCAAACAGTGAACGCTGGGATCAGGTAAAACCTGCCGTTCCCAACAATGCTGCCGTTTAAGAGAGGCGAAATTACGGTTGCGCTTTTGTCGCACGTGTATCTGGTGTAATGTGATTTATTGAGGAGATTCCTCCTAAACGACAGTCAAATGCAAGGATTTACGGGGGAAAGATCCAGTACAATGATCAACTTTGAGCAGCCAACACCGTCAAAAAAAAAAGAAAAAGGAAAAAAGTCGGTGAACATACATGCAGCATCAGCAGTATTCCCGAGTTGCTAACAACCAACTAAGTTATGGCATCGCCATAATATGACACATTTAGTTTATTGAATTCGTTAAGACTTTTGTCTATGAGAAACGGGAGGGTACAGCTTGACCACACGATGGGAATCGATGGGTGTAACGTTATCCTGAAAAGTGGCGCCAAATCGGGCAGAATATCTCGTTAAGTTGTTGTTGCGACACGACACTGTGAGACCGTCTAACCGGTGAAATTCCGAAAACTAGTGGCGCAGAACTCGTCCAGTCAATTTTGAAACAATACACCGGACCCGGTCCCTCCAACAACGCCGACACTACATCGCTCTTCGTCGGCTCCTGTCAAAATTGATGCCGATGCGCTGCTAGTGCTAGCCATACAAGCTAAGCAGTCGAGGATTTTTTTGCGTCTTTACTCAAGCATCGTCTTGGATTAAATTGTTTACTGAGCATTAAAAAATCTATGCAAACAATCCACCAAGATCTAAAGGGTGGAATCCACCCGTGCATTGCATTACCGACAACTATCGAAAGCGAGGGGCTATTTCCTGGCGCTATAGTGATTGAACCAGAAAAACAAAACAACGCAAGCCCAACTGTACTAGCGCATGCTAAGTGGGGCCAGAACACATTTACGCTGGTCACGAATGTTTGAAACTGATGTTACCACCCCTCCTTGAGCATCAAGAGAGTTAGTACTTTATCCAAATATAAGCCATTAACCAACGCACTTATTAAAATAAAAATCACAAACTCCCAGTAGTTAGCTATGCTAAGGCTACGGCTAACGTTACCGTAAAAAAAACATCACGTCCTTGCGTCCTCCATCTTGCCTCGGGAGATCCAGTACCGTATTGCATAAGCAACCAACACTTTGTTTACAAATATTTTAAGTAAAATTGAGTCGCTTTAAAAAATATAGAACACGATGTTTGCCCGTAATGTACGGGTTTCGAGGGACGGACATTAAAACTAGTTCGTTAGCTTGCTAACAACCGAAGTAGCCGTGAACCGCGAGCTAGCAAAGCGACTTGGCTCACGCACACATCCGCGCTTCTGGGCTTCTCTCGCGCTAGCCTTGCTAGCCGGACGGCTAGCAAAATACAAATCAACTAACTTCCAGATAGCTCTCCGCCATTTTACAGCTAACTTACCTTGTTGACAAATGAAGCCACGGCAGAGTCGCAACTTTTGCTATTCTTGTGCGGCCCCCGGCTGGATCCCAAAATAATTCTGCTAAGAGTTTAAAAGTCGCGGTCAGAGGCTGTTTCGGACGTTCTCTCACCCCGCTTGCTCCGTAGTTCGGTTTGTTGTTTCGACGACCGGGGAGGAGGAAATCCTGGTGCTGAGCTACCACCTAGCGGCCACATTCCCTGCCTCTAAAAAAAAAACCGGCTAGCAACGCGACATCTACAGGTCACTCGCGGGTATTGCAACTTATACATGCGTACCTCGTTTTACGCGGCTTTGCTGCAGAGAGCGTCAACGAAAAACTTTCTGCAGAATTCAAGAAGTTAACACAACTACAACAGTGAACCAAGAAGCCCGTTTAACGGTGCTAACCTGTAAAAAGAAATGTGTAAGCAAATAAACAAAGACTTTACGACAGTAAGATTTATTTATTCACTCTGGAAGACATTAAAATAATGGATAATGAAATGGTAAAAGTGAGTTCACATCACACTGTGTAGTTGCGGGCAATAGAGCTGAATGTGTTCATTTCAAAAACTTCTGTAGGATTAACTACTGTTAATGTCTTCACCGAGCACAGAAAACAGTTACAGGAAAGAGGAGCAAGGCATGTTATGAGTTAAGGTAGTGTAGTGTAGTCTGACACAGTTGTCCAATGTAAAAACAACTATGTTTAAAACTAAGGCACCACTGGCACAACTTTTTTTTTCCTTCCAAAAATAGGTCTCTTAACAGGTGTCAGTACTCACTGGTAGCCTAGAAAAATCACCCTCACGCTGCTGCGTATGTTCAATATTAGATTTGCGAAAATATTTCCTTTTTATATACACTTTCATTTTTCTGATGTATATAAACATCACACTAATGATATATATTACAGGCTTATCTACATATAACATTAACAATATTATAAAGACAGAGAGAGCAGCATTGACATTTGGCAAAAGTCGACATTCCCCTTAAGAGATATAGGTCTTAATCTTCTGAGCGATGGCTCCACAGCAGATGGGACACTTGGTGAGCATCACTGAACATTCCTTACAAGACACGAGGTGGCCACATGGAATGAAGACAATGGAAACGTCTTTATCCATACATATCTTGCACAGTTTCTCCCGCTGCAGTTTCCGTAGCTTCTCCAGCGGATCGTCGCCTGGAAGAAACAAAATTCATCTAAATTTGTCCGTGCAAATCTCAATCGTCGCTGACCATGCACACGCGCTGCCTTTTTGCTGTCTGGGCGCCAAAACGTGCGCTCATTTGGATGCAAAAGTCACTTTTCAATTTCAAATCCCGTTGGCTTTCCAAATTCGAAATAAAGATCCTCAAATCAATGCAACGTGGGAACTTTGAAATAAAACGAAGGGTTTAGCAGACAGAAATAGCTTTTACCTCGGACTCCCGCCTCAGCCCCATTACTCTGCGGTGGGCATTTTAAACAGTCCTGGATAAGAGCTTCCAGGCTGGAGTAGCCTGAGCCCGTCCTGCTGGTTTTCTCCAAGATGATTCGTTCCACGACACTCCGCTCCAGACCCATCTCGATGGCCTTCTGAGCCAGAGCGGACTGCAGCACGTCTGTACACAAAATACAAAATATTGAGTTTCATATTCAGATTTTTTCTGGCTCTGCAGATGTCTCGTCATCTCTTTACAAGAAGGGGATGTTTACCATTTCTCTCTCCCGAAAACCCATTCTGATGACTTGAAGTCTGGAAACAAACAAGCTCATTGTTATTTTGAGGACACTGTATACAGCGAGAAGTCAAAGTGACATCCCGACTAACATATTTTTCTAAACAAAGCCAAATGATGTTCAGCAGATTGTTTTTCTTGTGTAAATCACCTTCGAGTTGACAATTTATTGTGTGTATTCCTCTAGGAATTCTGTTTTTTGTTTGTCTTTCCGTCACCTTCCTCAGTCCTACCAGCATCTGATCCCTATTCATCAAAATTCACCTTAATGGATTCGGTTCAACACAGGCACCATTTACTCACAGCTCGATTTTCTTGTGGACCTCGGAGTTGGATGCTGCTGACAAATTCCTGCCCCTTTTCTGCCAACAGGAAACTGCATCTATATTTGAAAGCAAATAAAACAAAGTATTTCCACTTGGAGGAAAATGAAAAAGGAGAGACAAAGTTGACGAGGCAACTAAAAATCACACTTGCAATCAATAATAGCTTACTAACAACCGAGCAGGTAAAATGTGCAGTGACTGTGTGTTGTTCTTTTTGTCCGTCGCTTCTCCACTTATTTTTTTGACAAAGGGAACCCAAAAAGCTTCCGCATGTCAAATTTAAAACTTCATGTCGCGTCTGCAGTTTCGCAACTTTTGTCACTTTGTTCTCCTTCGCAATGTGTAAAAAAAGCAACACTTCGTGTAAAGAGGTCAGTTTTTCTTCAAGTGTCATGGGACCACAGTAACATGGAGATGACTCAACGCACAACTGGCCGATACGTTAAATTGGAGCTACCGTTACATTCCTAGAGTTGAAAGAGTGCAAAGGATAACTCACCCGGGGTAATACTTTGCATGTTCTGCCCAAGGATCTTCCTCGGGCTGCCAGCCTTTCATGCCCCCGCCACAGCGGAAACAGAGCACCTTATCCGCTTCCCCTGCAGCGACAGACAACAGGAGTTTCTTTTCAAGCAAAACCCGCTGGATGCATTGAACACGGGTTTTTACAAGTGACTGAATCAGAAAGACACTGCTTACCAGTGCTGTAGAAGCCAGCTCTTGCAAGCCTCTCTGGGCAAACAGGGTGCTGAACACCATCGAAGCTGTTGAGCCTCTCCTCAAAACTCTCCATCGAGCTTGAGGAGCGATTTTGTGTTGTCCGGGCGGCACCGCCACCGCCGCCGCCGCCCTCCTCCTCCTCTGTGTACCCCATGAACGGGACGTTGCCCACATCGTGGCCAAGGACAAAGAAGCAGTTGGGATAATGTCTGTTGTGCTCTCCCCAGGGGGTGTCTCCTGCTTCCCAGTAGCCCAGCATGCCGGCGCAGCAGAAGCACTGCACCCGGTCAGACTCCCCCTGGTAGTAGAGGCCAGCCTGGGCCAGAGCTCTGGGCCTGACGGGAGCAGTGGGGGGCCAAGAGGAGAAGGAGCGAAGCCGGGCCTCTTCACTCCTCATGTGCGGAACCTTCGGGTAGGTGGACTCGTCGACCACTTGTCCTGTTCTCAAAAGAAATTCCATATGCTCTGCTTCTTCATTGTGGGCGGAGCCATTGACCAGCGCAGGGTTGCCCGCCGGGTTCAGACTTTTGCGATGGATGCAGCTGAGAAATCTGCATGACGGGGAAACCTGAGAGCACATGGGAACTGTGAGTCGTTTCATACAACAATCCAAGAAGCACTTCTCTTTTTTTTATCATTGTGACAGTAAGTACCTCCTTATGCCTCTCTACAGGTGCGTCCCCGGCGTGCCAGTTTTCTACAGTCTTGTTGCAGCTGAAGCAGCAGACGCGGTCGGCGTCACCAGTGAAGTAAAAGCCGGCCCGCGCCAGCCGCTCTGCTGACACCTGCTGCGGGAGGCCGGAGTTGCGAAACGACTCCAAGCGGCAGTTGAACAGCGAGAAATCACCGCCGTCATCCGTCTCAACGCTGTCGTCTCGTCTCAGATCAGACATGATAGAGCAAGACGGGGAAAAGCCGAGTGGACTCCCAGTTGTGATGCTTCACCTGCAAACAAAACACAAAGATTGCAAGAAACGAAGGTCAGCGGGGGATGGCACTTTTTCTATATGTGTGAACTGTCGTTTTTTTTTTTTGACAGAGATAGCAATGAAGCAAGTTAATAAAAGAAATCAATATATTGACGGGGGGCAACTAAACACTATCACTTGATTATGGTCACTGTGCCTTTAAGACAAGCAGCAAAGCCTTTCACATGGAGGTAGTAGATGGTCCATGTGAGGGCTGGGCACTGGATCATTGAGGCTCAGTGCACTGTAGAACGCAGTCAGTACCTCGAGGTGTGTGTTCCACAGCAACCCAGCAGCAACTATACATATACTGCAAGTATAAAGGCAATAATTCCTCCGTCAGAATGACAACAGTTTTGAAGATTTACAAGTACATGAAGACCGAAAAACAGTTTGGGGCATGGATGGAAGTATGGAAGCCAGTCATTTACAAAGGCGTGGCACGCCACAAAGGTATGTTTAGGTACATGACGTGTCCCGAAGTGTGCTCAACACTCCCATGTGCATATTTGCACCAGGCAGGAACGTGTCTTTGTCACTGTGTTGATGTCACGTGGCGTCCCAAACCCCAATCCATTTTCTCCTGGCGTTCCAGAATGATTTCAATTCGCATCCCCCAGCTCATCACACATCTTAATGTCAAGCATAACGCGACAAGTTACAGACATCTGCGCCGGCTCTAACAAATTATATTGCGGGAATTTTATAGACCTGCATTTTTGACATTGAGCAGAGGCGGTAATCATCTCATTTCAATGTTTGGTATGACAACAGTCCCCACGGTGACGCGAAACCGTGTGGTGGCAAGTCACGGCTCGCCGCGACATCGTTTCCCTTTATTAGTATATTCTGTTTGTTTTCACTGTAACGACTGGCCCCGAAAACTCCAGAAGGATCGCACGAGTTTCAACGGCCGTGACGTAACAGCCAGTATCGTTGGTCAGCTACAAGTCAACAAAGGCAAACTGGCAATACGAAAGGTTGCACAGGAAACCCAAATGGTATTGAGATTTGGCGAAAGAGAATAAAGGCCACCACAACTGCCCTTTTGTCTACGGTTTAACTAGGAAGACGTTGCGCCGGACTTTGATCGGCGGTTTTGAGGCGTAACCAGCAAACGCAAGCTAGCTAGGCTGGCTAACTGGGTTTAGCTTGTCCTTTAACACGCCGTGTTCACCTGCTAAACTACCGTTCAAAAACACGACCAATAATCATCCAATACCTTGTTATCCAGCGGCTTTGCCCGATCTGCCTAACGCCCCCCTTCGGACGGCAATAAATGACAGGTTACTGTTTACTAACCCAGACACAGCGGTCACACCAGCTATCTGACGTATACCAGATTAAAAACACGTCGTCGCCAGCTTTTTACGGATTTATATTTCCTTCACTTTACTCGGCCGGCACAAATGGAACTGACAGAAGTCCTACCTGAAGAAACGGTAGAGAAAAGTGAATTGAAAGCGACCCCGACGAGATATTGAATGGCATCAGCTTTGCAGAAGTTAGCATGAAGACAGTGCTAATGGTCACGTCCGGATTTCAAAATAAACATACCTGTAACGAAGAAATTCCTCGTCCAGTCAATAAATGCTCCTGAGATCCTCTTTACCTGCTCCTGAGACCCTCTTCCTTAGATGTGCGCACTCGCAGCACAATGCACTTTTATATAGGTTTGAACATCAAAGGCAAATCGAATGTTGGCTGAGATTAAAGCCATTGCTCGGATGGCTCGTTCGTGAACTGATCGTTAGCGGTTGATGTTACAACTGGCGGGAATTCAACGGTCTCGCCAAACCCATTAGACAAACTAGCTCTTTGACCCATGACAAAAAATGTGGTTCTGGGACAATATGAAAAAAAGAAGGTATTGATCCGCATGGCAAGTGTAATATTACTAAGTTTGGGCAAGAGGTCGGTGAGGTTTATGAATGCTTTAGGTTAAATTCTTATTCAGGGAAAATTAGTGGTTGTTATGATCATCACGAGGGTCAGCTTGAATGAGATACAATTGTTTTAGGACTCTTCTGTAGGAGTGTGCATCTCTTGCTTGCATCTTCAACAGATTAATTTATCAACACCAAAAAATAGTAATGGATGTGGCGAAAGAATAAAGTAATGTCACTTCAGATGCTGTTGCTGCTGTAAAACCATGCAATAGTGGGTACTATCGAAAATGTTAACTAGCACTTCTTGGGTTAATACTGGTTTTGGTATTGAAATAAACACAAACATGCATAAACCTCCAACAACAATGGTATATTCATGAAAAAAAAGTAAAAATATTCTCTATGTCAACATCTATGCACTTCCAGCTCCTTCCAAAAAAAACTAACAACGTAACCTAAAACTTAAAGTACATTTATCCATCTATTTAAAACCTCCTGTGAAGTTATCAGGGCCATCTATGAGATCATGAGGGGCAGATTTCCAGAACACTAATTAACGGACATTTTCTAAATAGTGGGAAAAGGATACGGACTAATGCCAGGATGAACGCTCCTTGCTTATCCCACCTGAGCATTTTAAACACTTGCGTGAACTTGTGTGGAGTGCCCCCATCTGGCAAAAATCAGAATAGCATCAACATGATCCTAACCAAAAAGCAGTTCTAACAGTTTAACTTGAAAAGATTTGTCCTATGTACATCTACTACCAGAGGGCATCAGAGACATTCATGTAATGTTGACATTTTACAGCCACACATTATTCAGGGGCTGCCATCAAAAACCTCAATCTAAAGCAAACTTAAAAAAAAAACAAAAAAAACAATGAGTGCACACTTTATTAAACACTAGAGACCACTCTTTATATAGTTGTTTTTGCAACAAAACAATCTTCAAAGTAAATAAGCTGCAGTTTTGTTTTGACTGCACTTATTTTTTTTTAGCTTGTCCTCCTTGAGGTCTGAGAGGCATAATGTAGACGCAGGGGTGTCAAACATACAGCCCGCGGGCCGGATTAGGCCCGCAAACTGTTTTCTTCCGGCCCCCGAGATGATTTTGCAAAATATAAAAACTGCGATTTATCGGTGAAAGAAAGTGCCGTTCTAAAGGTGTCCACTTGGTGTCGCAATATCGTTTCTGCTTCACAAACAAACTCAATACTGGGGCTGAGCAAATCGGCACAAGTACATCCACTCACGTCTCCTATTGGCTACCCTCATCGCCCCAAAATGTCTCTGTCGAAACAGACAAAGCTCATGCAGAGCAGTGTTGCCAACTTGGCGACTTTCTCTCCCAAAAAAGTCGCTATTCTCCCCTTGGGGACTTTTTTTTGGTCAAAAGCGACTAACGACAAATCTCGCGACTTTTCCTGTTGTTATTACGTTGCGATCAAGTGCAAATTAGACAATGAGGTCATTTGGCGACTTCTAGTGACTTTCAGGACAGCTAATAGCGACTTTCCTTACCGAGGAGTTGGCAACACTGATGCAGAGTGCAGAGTGCTCAAAGAACACGAACAAAGTATAACAAAGAAAACAACTGGAAGTTGTTGTTATTTTTACGTTATTATTATTACCATACCATGATTTTACCGGTCCGGCCCACTTGGGAATAGATTTTCCTCTATGTGGCCCGTGAACCAAAATGAGTTGGACACCCCAGATTGTAGAGCTTTTCAACAGTTCTATTTATGGCACCTTCTCTTTCTCCAAAGCCCATCACTTCAGTGCTTAGGAAATGTAATTACTCCAGGAGGATTGCGTGGGTTTAGAGTTCTCATTATTTATCTTTTTGATGGTGGTGGTCTGAGCAGCAACACAGTAGCCCATGTTCACCCTTCCACTATCCGACGCAGCAAGTTGCCCAGGCCACCCTTGGCTAATTGGAGTGGAGTCTTCTCTTCTTTGTTCTCAATGTAGATGCTGGCTCCGTGTTCTACCAGCAACTTGGCGGCTTCCACACGTTCCTCATCGCAAGCAAGGTGGCTAATGGTGAACAGAAAGGAAAAGGCAGTTCTGGTTAGAAAAACGCTGTTCAATTTTGCAGTTGAGGCCCCACCAAACTATTGCTATACAAACCTGAGGAAGATAAGATTGTAGTCAACTTTAACACATATGCCCTTCCTGACACAACCCCTTGCACCTTGCATTTATTTTTTGGTGTGTCATGGAGATTGAAGACCCAGGACCCAGTCTCAAAGCAGACACCCAACCACAAGCTTGCTGCTACAACTAATTATGCATGCAAAACAATGCTCTTAATTTTCTGACTTGGGAGAAAATAAGCAGAAATTCTCTTATGCTGCAGTGTGGCACTTCTAGGCCTCTCCATCCACAGTTTCCCAAATCAATTGTGTTTGTGTGTGCAACATGAGACAAATACTCATTCCTGCTTACAGCGGCGTGTTGCCCTGTGAGTCCTGGATGTTGGTGGAAGCGCTCTGTTTGAGAAGCAGCTGGATAAGCCGGTAGTTGCCCTTGGCAGACGCTCTGTGCAGTGGAGTGGAGTCCAGCTTGTCAGTGGCATTGGGGTCAGCTCCATTTTCCAGCAGCATCAAGGCAATCTAGAACGCACATCAAGAACAAAAGCAAAACCTTTCAGTCAGTGAAGAATAAACTTTTTTTTTAACTATTCATCTTTTCATACACACACACACACACATATATATATATACACACATATACACACACACACACACACATATATATATATATATATATATATATATACATATATATATATATATATATATATACATATATATATATATATATATATATATACATATATATATATATATATATATATATATATATATATATATATATATATATATATACATATATATATATATATATATATATATATATATATATATATATATATATATATATATATATATATATACATATATAAGTCAAGTTTACATAATATTGAGAAAAAAAGTGAATAACTGCTGAAACAGCAAAATAATCATGTAAAAGTGGTTAGCATTTAAAATTTGTTTATAATGTGAATACGAAGAAGCTGAGTTTCAGGGAAAAGATCATTAATTGATACAAATACGCATACTTCGCATTGCGTTGGTTGTTAACGCAAAAGACAGTTAATTTCTTTAATCTTTCAAAGAAAGGACTTAAAGGAATGTAAGAATATTACTGGAACCAACATGTCACGGTAATAATAACAAGTGAACCTCCCAAAAAACGTGCATGATGCCATGTGTGTCAGCCAATACCTCATATCTGTCTTTGGAGGCTGCGTAGTGCAGAGGAGTGCATCCGTTTTGATTGACTGAGTTGAGCTGAGCTCCCTTAGAAATCAAAGATCTCACGATTTCTTCTCTGCCTGCAGATGCTGCAATGTGGAGAGGGGTCCACGATGCCTGGGAAGTGAAAACATCAGTTGTAATTTGCCAAAACCTCAAATATCACATATCGTCCAATGCCGAACGCCCATTTTGGAAAGGGGGAAAGTCACAGTCTCACAGAGGTAATTCTTTCAGCTATTTTAAAGCTGCTACATAAAGTTTGACGTATATTTTTCGACTCGTGGCTGGATAACGTCACATAAGAAGCCATTGGTTGTGAATCCAACTTTTTTTTTTTTTTTTTCCTAACACACAAAAAAAGAACCCGAACTCTTTGACCTACATCATCTTGCAAATTCACTTCGGCTCCCATGTCGAGCAAAAACTCCACGATGTTGGTGTGGCCAGCAGAACAAGCCCAGTGCAGGGCGGTGCGGTGGTCCTGAAATGAAAAGCTTTGTGAATAAATAAACGATAATTTTAATGTGTCGAATCAAGGCGTGAATTCGTACCTGGTCCGTTTTACAGATGAGGGTTTTATCTGACAGGACAGACTGTCTTACTTTCTCCAACTGCCCCGTGTAAGCTAAATTGCAGATGTCCACATTCGACACAGAGCCCTCCATTGTTGAATCCGACAACCTATAATTCGAGTCTCACGTTAAATATTATTCAAGCCTCACGTTAACTATTTAGCAGTCATGTGCGTTTCCATATACATCCAATTGTTATACCGAGAGGACGACTCGTTTCGAATTTGAGCCCAAAGAATGACTCAGGAAATTATGAGCACGGCTTCCGTATACGTCACAACCCTTTCTTCAAACTAAAAGACATCAAATGGGACTGCTTGGCTATGACATGTAGCCCATCAGCAGATTAAAAAAAAAAACATTTACTATTGTAAATTAATAGCGATGTACAAGATAAAGTATAGATTCAATACAGTACAATGGTGTAATTTTTGCTACGCCCGACCAGAGCAACAGAAACAATATATAATTTATAGTTATATTTTATTTTGGCGGTCTCATTAAATTCCCGGAAGAAGTCCAAACAGTGTCAAAATGGCGGTCCCAGCACTTGAGTGAAGTACCGGACTAAAAAGAATAACCGCAACTGATCAAGAGTTTCCCGTTATATCTGTCGCTTTATCCCATATTAGTTCTGTACACATGCCAGTCATGGTGAGCTTTAACTGAACCGTCGCGGAATTATTAAATGTTAACCTGGTGATTGATAGATCAGCTGTCTGTATGCCATGCTCACTGTAACAACCAGTGTTGACCAGTGATGTTTCTTCTTCCGCCCCCTCCAGGACTTCAGGACACATGTGGACCAGTCATGCAGATACTCGGAAGAGTTTGTTAACATTTATTACGACTACATGGACAAGAAGAGGAGGGTGAGTGCCTGTTTCCGTTTCATGGCATTACATTATTTTAAACGGTAAATGAAATCGATAACATATCACCAGGCAGTCAGTCAGTCAGTCAGTAGAGCGGATGCCTGCGTTATACTTTAAAAAAATGATTAAATGGCATTTTATTTTCGCCACATAGAAAATAGCAGCTTATTGTTTACCACTCAAACATAAAATGTCCTATTTATACACTTCAAATTGACTCAATTTAATCCATATTCTTTCTTCTTTATAAGAATTGTTACCTGTAAAAACCTGTATTAAAATGATTCATTTGATATACATTAATTTTGAAAATGATATACTCAGCCAAAACGTTTCTTGTGTTTCAGAATTTGACCCGGCTCTACCTGGACAAGGCAACATTGGTGTGGAATGGAAACGCCGTGTCAGGTCAGGATGCCCTGGGTGAATTCTTTGAGTCGTTGCCTTCAAGCGAGTTCCAAGTTCAAACCCTGGATTGTCAACCAGTTCACGGTAAATAGCAGCACTCACGACATGAATCCAACTGGTGGGATTTTTTGTTGTTCTTTTAAGAGGGAAAAATTGCAAATGCAAAGAAACGCATGTAATTCTCCCAGAAGCTAAAATCAGAGGGTGGAAAATTATCTAGAAGTTGTCTGTCAGATGATTATTTTTTTTCCCTTGGCAATACAGCCATGTAAACTTTGTTTTGTTTTTTCCACAGAACAAGCCACCCAAGGCCAAACCACACTGCTCGTGGTAACCGGTGGAACTGTGAAGTTTGAAGGAAACAAACCACGCTTCTTCAACCAGAACTTTCTTTTGACAGCTCAGGCTACACCCAACAATGACCAGCCTGTTTGGAAAATTGCAAGCGACTGCTTCCGATTTCAAGATTGGAATAGCTGATGCTCTCCTTGTCTATGCCTTTTTGTGTTACACAGAAAAAACCCTCAGTTCTAGGAGAGTTGCTGTTTATTTTTCTGCTTTTATAATAAAAGTGAAAAAACATGTTATGCACTACATGTTTTTTCTATCTGAAAGCCAGAACTTTGATTTGAAAGCTCAGGCCAATTCCAGAAATGACCGGGGTATTGTTTTTCTTGTGAAATAAAATCTGTAGTTTTCTTCTGCTTTTGTAATAAAAATGGAAAGAAATGTCATGCAACATGTTTTGTTTTTTGTTTTTTTTTACAAAGTTTATTCCTCAAAATGGTGAGCAAGCTGAGTGCACATCATGAAATAATAAATAGAAACAGCACTGCCACACCTCCATGTGGTTGCACTTTGAAGAAAAGGAAAAAAACTGCCAACACAATTTATTTGACAAAGGCAAAAACAGTTAAATAATTCATCATCCAGGAATTGACTGTTATGCTTACAAGCACAGTGGTCATTGTTACGTGGTAAACAAAGTGCACACAGGAATTTTTGCTAGCTTGCAGCAGCCTCTCCCTTGACAATTTCAAATAAATAATTTTTTTATTTTCCTGAGTCACTCAAGTGTGCACATTTGGTCTTTTTAAATAAATTCACACAGTAACAAACGCAACAAAGACAAAAGGTTAAAAAAAACAACCAAACAAACCGCCATGACCTTCGACCTGACCTTGACTATACTTCAAATGACAGGTTGACCATTATGTAACAAAAGGACTGTTTATCTGATACCAAGTCTGTGTAATAACACGAAGACTGCAGACCGAAGGCACAGAAACATCAGTTCTCCAACTTGAAAGAACACAACCCCTTCATCAGTCATTAATTCAGTAAGGTCTCTGAAAAAAGTGGATGCACATCAGCTTGCAAGGAACAAATGGAGAACAGTGGAGGGACTTCGGTGTCGACAGACTTCAGCAGGAATGCAGTAAATCGTTTCAGCGTGAGTGCACGTCCTTCACAATCAAAATTGAGAATTGAAGAATAAAAAGCAGCACAAATAGAATAGATTAACAATTACACCTTCATACAGCTTCAGCTTTTTGTTTTGTTTGGGGTATTGCAACTTGGCCGCCTGCTATGAGCAAACTGCAGGCCAATCCAAGTAGGTACCACAAAGATTATTTACAGATGAAGTGAAATGAGAGCCTGTGTAAGAAAATGGCAGTAGTTTTATTTGCCACCGTACATTCTTTCTATATGGTGGAGATAGTGGTTCTTCAGTTCCTTCCTCCTTAATTTGAACGCGTCTGTGACGAGCCCGGTCTCGGGCGTCCACGGCTCCGGGCTGAGATGCACCTTCATTGGAATCTCAAATCGCTGGAGTTTAACTTTACAGGTGAACACAAGAACAGACGCTCAGTACACTGCAGTAAACACGTGCAAAGGAATAAATTCTGTTGAAAAACATCTGGGAGGGAAACATGGAAAAATACAGTTTGATTTCAAGAAAACCACTATTGCTACTTACTGTTAGCAGCAACCTTCTTGATCTCTTTCAGAACCTCTCTTTCCATCTCAGGGTGAGTGCAGATCTCCTCCCATGTTTCCACGATGCCCCTTTGTTTGGCCAGGGCTGTTAGGCTCCTCTGGTTGGGGACCACAAAGCTGATCACGTAGTTCTGCTCGCTGTAAACAAGTGTTCATAAAATTATGTAATGGAGCACAAATTAGGTCAGTCTAATACTCCAGTCTACTTGTGGGTCCTTTCCTTCTAAAATCATGTGCCTGTTTGAAAGTGAATGACTGCATTGGTGTTCAACTGCATGGAGCAGTTTCTGGTTATGTTGACACCAAAGCCCTGCTGCTTCAGTCATGCTTCTTTGGTTTTCTCTTCAAGGCTGCTGACCTAATGAAATTTGTATGTACAGCATGAGGAACATCAGTCTCGTGTAAATAAAACCACACCAGCAGCAGTTGCACGTTCGCTTTTTTTTTTTTCTCCAACTCACGTGCTTTTGTGGGTTCCCTTTTCCCATTGCTTTGTTTTATTGCATACACAAACAACCTTCATCAGCCATATATATGTGTGTATACATATATGTACATATATGTACACATATGTATATATATATATATATACACCGTATTGTGTTTGAATTCAGAATGTTTTGCATTTCTGAGATATGCAAATATAACAGCAGAAAAAAGACATCGCTCAGATACTGTCAGACAAACCAAGGAGTTAAAAAAATGGAAATGATGCAGAGCTTCCTTGAATTAAAAAGAAATAAAAATAACAAATGTATAGATAGTTGGATAGTCATATTCAAATTTGAGTTCTTAACTGTCATTTAAGCAAGCTGGTAGCTTTGTGAGGTGCCCTCTTGGTGCTAAAGGCAGCATTTGGACTTATGTCATGCTTCCAATTTTTTTTTTTTTAATCTCACATTAAAAAAACAACCAAAAACTCTTAAATCATCAGTACATAAAAACAAAAAAAAAACTTTTTATCCAGTTTGGAAAATTTTCTTAAATACTTTTCAGAGAACATCAGAATTATTTGGAAAAAAAGAATGAAATAAGTTCCACATGTGATTCTTTTTCTGAATGGGGCCAGGAAAGTTTTCCAGTACCGTATTTCTCAAAATTACCAAAACCTCAATGAGCGTGACTTTTCAAGGACCATCAAATTCTTTGAAAAACCAAAAATAATTGGTGAAAAAGTTCACAGCTCTGAGCAAAGACAGCAATGGTTGTTTCAATTCTCGTTGGTTGCACTACTTTTCAGACAAGCCCGTCTTTGATCATTTGAAGTGAACCAGTTGGTTAACTTCGTAGTAGTGAAAAGGGTTCGTAGAACTGTAATGAGCCCTGGCCTACACTTAGTTTTAAAACTAAATCCAAACTGTTTTTCACCAAACCTCCACCCTTAACGGAACGGCTTAAGTGACTCACCTGTTTGCGTATGCGCAGATGTTGTCAATTAGGGAGCAGGACTTCAGACCTGACTCAACTTTCCCGAGAGACACGTACTCCCCGGCCTGCAGCTTCACCAGGTCTTTTTTCCGATCTGAAAGCAAATATAAAAAAGCTCTTCACGATCACACCATCAAATGCAAACTGTGTGTGTGCATGTGTGTGTGTGTGTGAGAGAGTGATCCGAGATCACGCTGGAAGCAGATTACTGCCATGTAATCAAGTGTGAATGGTGTGTTTATGTAAATGCCATCAAAGACAAGATGACGACGGGCGGACACACACCCACGATCTGCAGACAGCCGTCAGGATGAACCTCTCCTATGTCTCCGGTGCAGAACCACCTCTGACCCGCTTTGTCCACAAAATACTCGTGGCCCATGTGCTCCTGCTTGTAGTAGCCAATGGTGACATTGGCGCCGCCGATCAGAATTTCTCCTCTTGGGTGTGGCTTGTCTTTGCTGGTGTAGCCGCCTGTGCCAATCCATGAAATAAAACCTTTATTGCAAACCTTACAAAAAACAAAAGTGACGACTCAAAGGACGGTTCTGAGTCCTACCTTCAGCCCAATCTCTGAGGCTGAATTCGCAGCACAGCAGGGGAGCACCAACGCGACCGGTGCTGTTGTCCGCAACTGTAGAAGACGACAAAATACATTTGAAACATTCTGACTCGTCATCTCATTCTATTACTATATTTCTCTTTTTAATTCAACCCGTCCGTACCCTCTGAAATGGTGCCAGCCCCGCACGTCTCCGTCAGGCCAAAGCCCTGACCCACTGGGCAGCAGAAGCAAACATTCATGAATCGCTGCGTTGCCGCCGACAGCGGGGCGCCTCCGGACAGCATCAGTCTCACTCGCCCTCCCAGGATCATCCGGACTTTCCGGAACAAGCTGTCAGGACAGAGTTTCAATAAGTTTGATTGTTTTATTGTGGGTTCGTTAAAAAAGAGATTCACGACTGCTGATTAAAAAGACACCCCGGCTTCTTACGCATTGCAGATGGGTGCGTCGTATCCCTTCTTGAGCTGCTCCAGCTTATAATTGTAGCCGAGCTCGAATAGCTTTTTCTGGATGAAACTCATTTCTTGCACTTTGCTCATCACGTTCCTGTAAATGCGATCCATAATTTCCTGTGATTGGAGAAAAGAGAAAATGAATTTACACGTTTAGTGACCAGGTTTAAAGGGAGAAGTGCAGGAGCCTTACCGGAACAGCTGCCATCAGGGTGGGCTGCAGCACAGACACGTCTCCTTTACTCCCTTTCTTTATTTTCGTGGACTAAAGAGAAGAGAGCAGAACTTGCAGTTAAAAGGCAGAAGGAGTAATGGGCAACAATAGAGCAGACACAAAGCTCTTCAGCTGTGACGCGGCGTCGCAGAACCGACATGCCCCGCTGCAGTGCCTGCAAATTACCTGGTCTGACAGAGTCTGAGGTGACGAGTAGCCAATCCGACAGCCGTACGCCACGCATGAGATTTCAGCGGTCAGTTCCAGAACATGAGCCAAGGGCAGATAGCCTATGTAAATATCGGCAGGCCTGCCAGGTCAAAGACAGACGGAAGTCAGGGTCTGGGTCAACTCAGCAAATTCTGCCCACAAAGTTTCACACTCAGCATCATTCTGTGTGTTAACAGCAACACTGTGTTACTCGACTATTCAGCAAAGATTAAAGAATCAACTCTTGTCTTTCCACAACAGAGGCGTAATTGAAGAGTATGTAGTACAACAAGAACTGGGACAGTTAGACATGTGACATTTGTTGGAGGGAGGGTGTGTCGTGGAGGGAGGGTGTGTCGTATTTATTATAACTTTTAATTTGTTGTTTGTCCAAAGATTTCCAGGGGATTTTGGGGCAGCTGTTTGTCATTTGTATTAAACAAAGAAAAAAAGCAAACAAGAGGTCTACCCGACGGTGACAGTCAGACCCCAGGAGAACACTGTCAACACTGCGTTTATCTTGAAGCATTTCTGCTGCATAGGTTAAGCAGGAGGACAGACAGTGGTTCTGAAAACTATACACCGAGGAGTCACTGTGTCAGCACTGTGTCGCTCTTCTCTAATCTCATTAACCACTTTGTTTGAACTTTTACTCTCGCTCGCACGCACGCGCACACACACACGCACACGCACACGCACACGCACAGGCTTTCTCTACAATGTCTCATCAGTCTACGTTAGTTGAAAATTTCAATATGCATTGTTTAAAATGTTTTTTTTGGCAAGGGGCCGTCCACTTCTTTAATATGTCTGATATGAACTCACCCAAGTCCTTGGATGCGTTCACACTGGCCCGTCATCCCTGCAATGATGTTACTGTGGACGATCATGACTCCCTTGGGTCGGCCAGTGGAACCACTGGTGTACACCACCACGGCCAGATCTGATGGCTTGGGCTTAACAATTTCTCTCCCCACTGTAGGGAATGTAATAATAATAATAATGATCAGTAACAGTAATCTTAATGTACTGTAGCTGGGATATTTTTAAATGTTGCTTAGAATCAGAACTGTAGCTAAACGGAATGTTACGCACTGTTCTCGGGACGCTGGCCCAGCTCCTGCACTGCCTGCATGCTGTGAATGGACAGACCATCTGGGTAGCCTTCTGTGCTCACTTTCTTCTGGTCAACGTAGATCACGTGCTTTAGTTTTGGAATTTGCGTCAACACATTCTGTACGGGACAAAAGGAAAACACAAAATCAGAAACATATCCACAGGGGGGTTGTGGACCATGTCCGCAGTTAAGGTCCTGACATTCAGTGTTACAACAGGTGCACTTCTCTATTTGGTTTTGGTTATGTAGCAGCACACCAACTGTGCCTGCGTTCTTTTGTGTGGAGCAGTCGTTGGAAATTTTAATATTGAAATGAGACAAGATTAGCAGGTACCAACGGACGAACGGACAAAGAGAAAGACTGATAAGACAGACAGACAGATGTGTGCAGCAGCGGATTACTCACTTTAAGTTTGGTCTCCAGCAGTTCTGCGCTGGTAATAAGATGAGTGACTCCCGTCTCATTCAGTCCATACTCAATCGCCTCCTCTCCCAGCGTGGCATAGAACGTCACCACTGTGATAAATATAAAGCATAATCAACCTGTTGCGAAGTACTACTGTGCATAATATCTATATTCAAAAGGTGCTTACATGGAAAGTTGCGCCTGAAGCACGCCTGGGCGCTGATCATCCACTCTGCTCTGGTCTCACAAAAGATTGCAATGTTGCTTTTGGGCTGCTGCCCCAGTGCTGCCAGTCCGCTAGCGAAGTGACTGACTTTGGCTTCCATGTCATCGTACGTCAGCCATTTGTACTCGCCCAAGATCAGCTGGAAGGAAAACACATTTATCCCTTTCCATCCATTTTTACACAGTAGATACATGCTGTGTACACCCCATCAGTTTATCACATGCAGAGATCCACACTCACAGAAGAACAGTAAAAAGAATCCCTACCTTTTTGAAGACTTTACCGGAGGGCTGAATCTCATTCTCCTCACTGAGGACATCTCTGGTTCCGAGACACGGTTGTGGTCTAAAGCGTAGCACGGCTTGATCGAATAGCTTATCCAGTGTGTTCTTGCCTGGGAAGTCCTCCGTGGCCAGGGAGTCAAAGCGGTCGACGCAGCGGTAAGGTCCCTCCGGGCGGCCTGTGATGGAGCGGGCTTTACCCTGGTGGACCAGTCTTTTTTCTGCCCTGCGCCGGTGATGTAGTACCAGGGCAGGAAGGAAACGAGCGAGTACAGCCATATGACGAGGTGGACGGGGAGGAGGAGGATCAACTGAAGCACCGACTCTGGCTGGAGACCCATACTGTTTTCTGGGGAAGTGCGCAGAAATGAGGAGAGCAGAGATTAACGATCGAAAAAAGTCTAGCCGGTTGAAAAATGTATCAATTTCTAATAAAAAAATTGGTCTGCTGTCAATGAGCTCTTAAGTCATACTAAGACAACAAAGCAAATTAAAAATACATGCAAATCATTCTATTTACAGTTCCAAAGAAGCTTTTCAGCAGACATAAAATACACTTCTTGCACACAGCAATTGCTCCTGAGAAGAGGAAGCTGGTTGTCTGCAGCCCAGAAAACGACTACTTGAAAAACCAGGAAGCTAATACAGGTCATAAACAATCCCTAAGGGAGTGAAGTCTCCTCAAATCATCTCACAGAGCCGTGCAGCCCTCTGAACAGAACTCACCTTCTGGTTGCTCCGTCGCAATAGAACCCTTGTGCGATGCTCTCTCTGCTTTATTGCCCAAATATATGCAAGCCCCTCCCCTATCTAGAACAAGGTTCTTGCTGTCAGCCTTCTCACAATGAAAGCGAGGCTACCTGAGAGGTCGTACAGAGGATAGTGTAAAGACACACACTCGCTAACTAGCCGGGCCGCCGTCCAATGACCACTGGCCTGAGAGTTGTGAGGAAGAGGATCAAGCGGCTGTCAACCAATGACAATACTCTTAAAGCTCACCCCACACAGTGTTCAGCGAGAGGCCACTCAAGGGCAAGTGCGGCTCACCAGCGACTTTCAACTAATGTGTTACTTTGTGTGTTATTGTAATAAATGTCAAGTGTCTTGTTTTATCGCCACAGAGGCACAAATATTAATTTGAAAAATGAACTGAGGCGTACAATTTGGGTAACAAGACCTTCCAATACACAAACAGAAATATAGAAAAAAATAAGAACACAAGAATAAAGAAAGAACAGGGCAAACAGTCCAAATATAGCAGATTAAAGAGACACGTGCTTACTACTTAGCAAAATGTAGAAGGACGAGAATGTTGACGTGTAACGAATCCACTGAATATGGACAAGTTGAGTGATTCACGATCCAGTGAATCATATTCGAAACCTGCGTCAACCATGTTGGCAATCTGGCTGTTGCCAAGACAGTGAATACACACTGTAACGCAGTGTTGCCACACATGTACTTTCCCACACCTTCAAATTATGTGGATGCCGGTCCAGCCCAACAACACAGACACGTTCCTTTTTATTAATAGCATAAAAGTACACACCCCTAAATTAACCGCATGCCTTGTTTCTCGAGTATTTTGTGTTCGTTAAACCTTAAGAACAGGAAAAACATTTTTTTTTTTTTTTTTTTTTGCTAAAGTGGAAAACATGCCTCCGGCTAAAAGAAACATTTTCTTACATCTTTAGCGTTCATCGATCTTAAGTCCTATAATCCCAACCTCGGGTGTCAGAATGCCTAAATGTAAATCACAATTGTACCGGAAGCCATAATCTACATTCATATGACGATATCCAATATAAAGCCGCGGCGGTTCGCCACGCCATTATTTTTTACTATAGATTTATAAATAAATAAATAAACAAACAAATAAACAAATAATATATTTAACTTGTTTCTGGACCATTAAGAATATATTTATTTAAAGCAAAATATAGGCTTCTAACGGAGCGGGATGGAAGCCGGTGATGACAAAAGACGCACCACGCCGTCTCCGCCGCGCTTTCAGCGCGCAACGGCAAATTAATTGGCAGCATCGTACGTTAGCTAATGATGCGCGCAGCTAAAACCTCTTAAACATTTAACCAAACAAATAGCCCTAAAGTACATGGACAAACGGATGAAGGCAGTAAAGGGCTTAGAGTAATGAGCTCGAGAGTGAGAACCTGCACTATTGGCAGGCTCCGGGCGTTCTTACCATCAGCGCAGGAAACTCGGTCAAGTCGTGTCGGCGCTCCGCTCAGCAGCAGTGACCGACAGTTACCTCTCCTCGAGTCCTAACCCGGAACTATGACGTCATCTGATTCCACATCATCTGAGCCAATGAGAGGCTGAGTTGCCCTCGGCTTTTTTCCTTTCAGTCCGCCAGATGAAACACATGCACAGGAAGTGATTGTTAACCATGTTATTTATTGGGGTGTGCGCTATGACGAGACTCATTTCTTAAATCGAAATAAAGCAAATAAAAAAACGAATTATAGTTCATGTTTCCATGCTGAAACAAAAATGATTAATCAACAATAACTAAATTCCTCAAAGGACTAATGTTCATCATACTTATTTCAATTGTTGTCCAAAGCTGCTTTGTAGTATGGTTTCATCAAGTATGTGTAATAGTAGAGAAATAAGGCCATACAGGGCCCCAGTTTCCAACCTTTTTACATCTAGGTTATTTGAAACATGATGTTAACATTTATATCTGAAACAAAATAGTAATTATGAAGAAATCCTCATTTGACCTTGCTTAAGCAAACCCCTCTCACATTTAATTGTGGGAAAACATAAAAGAAAGTATTATTATTATCATTATTATTATTATTATTATTATTATTATTATTATTATTATTATTATTATTATTATTATTATTATTTCAGATGGTGTAATTCTTGTCTCTTATCTGCAAGTGAGAGACCTTAAATTTCCTCTCTGGGATGAATAAAGTATTTCTTATCTTCCATTGAAAAGATTAAGTAGCCTAGTATTGACACTGACTTAACTCTTACGTGACCATGTGCGACATTTAAAATAATAAAGGCGTCAGGCTTTTCAAAGGACCTCTTTATGTCACTACATTAGTTGTTTTTTTTTTAAAGACATAACCCAAGTAGTTCTATTACTTAACAACACCCAGTGAAAACCACACGGTAAGAGAAACCTCAAAAATCAGTAAGACAAACCACCGAATGTTCAAGAGTGATGTTTTTGCGTGCTGGCGGAATTCACGGCCCACGGCCCTCAAGCAGTTGAACCATCTGCGTTGTATTGATTAAACCATGTGACAGCCTTTCAGAACAAGACATTAGCACTAAAGACACAAACATTCTTGCAAAACAAAATTGGAAATAGCTTGGAACTAGAATTTCCCACTCTGTAATTTCCCAGTTTTGGAAGGAATACAGGTCTAACTGTAAAAACAAATGGAACATTTGATTAACCATTATAGAGTGATATTTATTGTGTCATTTATAAAGTAACATGTTAATTTGACATACTAAAATGTGTTACCTTAACATCATTAGTTCATGACATGAAACTTTGGCCCTTGAGCCTAACTAAGTGAATCCGCTGTTTCGAAGTACAGTGGGTGCAGAAAGTATTCAGACCCCATTTAATGTTTCACTCTTTGTCATAGTGCAGCCATTTGCTGAAATCAATTAATTTAATTTTTTTTTCCTCGTTCATGCACGTAGTAGAATTTTTTGCAGATTTATTACAAAATAAACACTGAGGCATCACCTGGCCATAAGTATTCAGACCCTTTGCTGTCATGTAAACAGGTGCTGTCCAATTCTTCTGATCATCCTTGAGATGGGCCTACACCTTCATTGGAGTCCAGCTGTGCCTACTTATATTGATTGGTGTTGATTGGGAAAAGCATACACTTTTTAATATAAGACCTCACAGTGTAAAGTCAGAGCAAATAAGAATCATGAGGTCTAAAGAACTGACTTAAGAGCTGAGAGACAGAATTGTGGCAAGACACAGATCTGGCCAAGGCTATAAAAACATTTTAAGAGCACAGTGGCCTCCATAATCCTTAAATGGAAGAAGTTTGGCACGACCAGGACTCTTTCTCAAACTGGTCAAACTGAGCATCCGGGGGAGGAAAGCCTTGGTGAGAAGAACCCAAAGATCACTCTGGCTGAGCTCCAGAGATAGAGAGGGGAGATGGGACAAAGTTCTAGAAAGACAACCATCACTGCAGCCCTCCACCAGTTGGCGCTTTATGGCAGAGTGGCCTGAGCCTCTCCTCAGTGCAAAACACATGAAAGCCCATAAAGAGTTTGCCCAAAAAAAACAACCTAAAAAACACCTGAAGGACTCCCAGACTCGGAGAAATAAGATTTTCTGGTTTGATGAGACCAAAATTGAACTTTTTGGTCTTAATTCTAAAAGTGGTATGTGTGGAGAACACCTGGCACTGCTCATTACCTGCCTATTACCATCCCTACAGTGAAGCATAGTGGTGGCAGCATCATGCTGTGGGGGTGTTTTTCAGCTGCAGGGACAGGACGACTGGTTGCAATTGAAGGAAAGATGAATGTAGCCAAGTACATTGATATCCTGGACAAAAAACATTTCCAGAGTGGTCACGACCTCAGAATGGGCTGACAGTTCACCTTCCAACAAGACAACGATCCCAAGCACACAGCTAAAATAATGAAGGTGGTTTGAGAACAACTCTGTGAATTTTCTTGAATGGCCGAGCCAGAGTCCTGACTTCAGTCCAATTGAGCATCTCTAGTGAGACCTGAAGATGGCTGTCCACCAACATTCACCATCCAACCTGATCCAACCTGACAGAACTGGAGAGGATCTGCAAGGAGGAATGGCAAAAAATCCCCAAAATCCAGGAGTGGAAAACTTGTTGGATCATTCCTAAGAAGACTCATGGCTGTCTTGGCTCAAAAAAGTGCTTCTTCTTCTGAGCAAATGGTCTAAATACTGATAGCCATGTGATATTTCAGTGTTTATTTTGTAATAAATCTGCAAAAAAAATTCTACAAATCTGTGTTTTTCTTACTTTCCGAACCCATTGTATATTATTTGTATAAAGTTATCCATGTCTATTTGTAAATAGCTTGATTAACCATTATATATTGATACTTGTTTAGTTATTGTTTCATTTATTAACAAATTTGTTTATTAATTTATTTTATTTAATATGTTTAAATGTGTTATCTTAACAGCATTAGTCAAGTGTCCACGACATGAAACTCTAGCCCTTGAGCCTAAGTGAATGCTCTCTGTCAAAGCATATCATTTGTAAATAGGTCTCCATGTCTGTTTCTAAGTGACAAGTGTTTAACATGGCCCTGGGAAACATTTCAAAATGACAGCCTTGTCTTAGCTGTATGAAAAGAATGTAGTGTTATCTACAACAGTGCCTGCCACGGTTCAACAATATGATGTGATAATATAAGTGGCAAGAAGAAAATAGAAAATACTAATGGGAAAAACATGGAATGCCTGATTTAAAAAAAACAAGTTATTTTGCTTTAAATTGGTTCAAAGTTAGTATGTCATCCAACCAAAATATCAAATGTCAATTAAACTAGTGGTGGCTTGAGTCTGTAACATTGACGATGATAATGAGTAACATATAGAGCAGAGATCTGATACAAGTATACTATTTTTTGCAACATCCCACCGTGCTTTAAAAACATGGAATAAAGCTCAACCTTGACGGTCTGCTCAAAAGTAAGGACAGTGTCGCCCTCAAGTGGCAGATGAAACAGTATCTTTCAACCTATGGAATAACACCGGACGCACGTGCATCATGACACACATTTTACACGACCAAAATTTGCAATATGCAAAATAAAAACAAATACTAAAACAGTTGGACAAATGCACCAAAGTAATTCCAATTTTTGTCGAGACAAAACCGGTCGGAGTCTCGAAAAGCAGTAAACCCACCCTACTCGCTTCTGATTGGTAAATACGCCCTGCCTGTACTCGCTTCTGATTGGCCAAAAATGTTATTGGAGGATGAAAAAAACAACAACGCGAGTCGTACGTGACCTGCGCCATCTTACTCCCTTGCATGAACACGCCCGCAGGGGGCAGTGTTGTCAATCGGCGTAGTCTCGGAAAGGGGTGAGCGCGTTTTATACACCCCCATTAGCAGCAGCAGTAGGAGTACTGCTCAAACGTATACAAATTATATAAATGGTATATGAAACGGACGCACTTACATTTCGCAAATTATATTATATCTGCCATAGACCGTAGATTTGAACATGGTAGAGATGAGGGGCAACGGGACAAATTTGTTCTAGCTTCGAATCGATTTTTACCAGGGAAAGACACAAGTGCATCCACGTTGTCACCGCCCACACAGATTGCGCCTTGCAACAAAACAAGCGTACAATGTACATTTTGCCCCACGTGTTACGTCGCTGCTGCACACAAACATCACGAGTGGCTGCTGCGCCCTACGAACAGCCTACATATATAGCACATGGTAGCGCTCGGGAGCCACTGCAAGAGACGGACATCATCAAGTTCCAGACTGTTCGAGGAGACCTCATCATTTCCATTTCCTGCACGTTTTTTTTTTCCCCTCAATAATTTCGGAACTTTATTGTTCAAGCTTCGACTGAAAAGTCACTTGCTACAAGTTAGGGCTCCAGCGTTCGGGGGAAAAAAGAAAGTAAATTTGAGGACTTTAAACGGTTGCAGCGCTGCAACAAAAGCTAGCATGTCAACTGGCAAGAATGAAGTGAAAAGTTGCCCCATCCCCACCAGGGTACTGACCCTGAAGGACTGGTCCCAGCTACCTGACTGTTACAGCCAGACACCCGGGGGTACCCTCTTCTCCACCACGCCTGGAGGTAACAACATTAACCTCTGTGTCGAAATGTCATTTTGAAGTCCTGTTTAAAATCTAACCAAGTCCACCGGAAGCTTTGGTCTAGCTTGTAACTTTTTTTATTTTTATTATTATTATTTTTTTTAGCATATGTAAATATCGACGACAAACTCTCGCGAGACGTTGCAAACAATACACACGTGTTGCACATCCGATAAAGGAAAATGTTGCGTCGTGGTTTTCGCGGACTAATTGCTCTCTCTCTCTCAAACTCACGCAAACAAAGACAAAATGTTGTCAAGTGTTGGCGGCCATGTGCTGCTTTGCACGAACGAGTCGTATGGGGCTGAAGAAACTGTCGAACTCGTGACTGGGAACCTGAGGAGGGTGTTTGTGTCTCGCTACACAGCACAGTGATTGGCCTCTGCAGTGGTGGAGCTGGATGGAGGTTGTCCCATCTTCGCAGCTCTGTTTAGCGCTCCAGGAACAGTAAAGAACGTTCTGTCCGAGTTGGTGGCGGGCGGGAGGAGGAAACGTTTAATGCAATGGACGTGACAGGCAACGTATGTGTTGCGTTTAAAACGAAATAAACAAACCATTTAAAAAAAAAAAAAAATCAGTTGTTGCAGGTTCACGCCCCCCCCAACGCTATTCCCAACTCAACGTCTCTACGCCGTGTGTTGCCTCGCTATATAGCGTGCATTCCTGCCCCTCTTTTCCTCCTGCGGCCCCAGTTCATCCCCCCCCATATGTTTTGCTTCCTTTGTCAGGAGCAAACGGCAGGAATTGCATAACTTGTTTTTCCCTACTGAAAGGTTGAGCAGATACTGTAAAGAACAGTTCAAACTCCAACAAAATGCAAGTAAACGGGATTCACCCTCGTTTGACTTGATTGCAAACAAAGTTTATGACGCTCTGTTTTTGCGAAACATTGACCCAAGTCCAGCTGGTGACTTACCTTGACATGAAGCTGTGACAGGCAACAAGACGCTACGGGATCTATGTACGATAATGAAGCTGCATTTGACTTTGCTACCCTAAGTTTTTTTTTTAATCGAGAGACCTACATTTGACTTTGATCCCAAAGCTGGCTGTCTTCAAAGACGGCATTTTTTGGTTATTTTGCTTTGATTTGCAAGACATGGTTGCAGTGGTAAGCCTCATCCCATTCCGCTGTGCACAAAACGCTGCAGAACTCCCCTTTTCCCAACTAAACTCCCCCCTAGCACTAGATGATAATACGCCATCCGGACAATTGTGCATCTTGCCATGATGCAGAAGGTGATCTGTCAATGACTGCCCCTCTTTGATCTGAGGAGGAGGAGGAACATTTGACCTGTCGTTAATTTGCCAATGTTGCCTTTTTCATTTTATTTATTTTTAAACGTTTTCCAGAGATCAATCGTGAAACTTCTCATTTTGTCCATGCCACAGGTACGCGCATCATATATGACAGGAAGTTCCTCTTGGATTGCCGGAACTCCCCCCTCGCTCGGACTCCACCATGCTGTCTACCCCAGATTCCTGGGGTAACAGTACCCGCCACACACCCCATTGGGAAATTGCAGGACCTCAAAGAGGAAGCTGAGGAGGAAGAGAAAGACGTTGCAGGTATAAGAACTATTTATTGCGTGTGTTCTGTTGTTTGTCAAAAGTAACGCTTATAGCTGGCCATAGTGTAGCGAACAGGCACCAACACCAACTCATGAATACGCTTCCCAAAATTAGCCAAATAAGCACAATCCTGTTTAAACACGTTTTTCATTTCACCGTTGGCTCCCATGAACTTTAAACTCTGCAGGAAGAGTCACTGATGTTCAGCATGTGCTAATAGAGCAAGATGAGTGCAGCATATGTCCTTCCAGAGCTATGCTGGCAATTTTTGCAGCGCAGCAGGCAGTTGAGCAGTGTTGAAGACTGAGACAAGAGCCCTCAGCCATCATAGCCAAGTGTCACTTAAGTCTGGCCACAGAGGGCTTCAAAACTAGGCCAGGGGTAGACATTACTGATGTCCAATGTTGGCTTTGTGTTGCCCAGCAGCAGCCAGATGATGGGGTCTTTTTAATGGGTAAAAAGATATAAACCTTTCTTTTTTCTTTTTTTTTCTTTTTTGGCAACTGTGAGGTCTAAGTGAATTCTCAGTATTTGTGCGGATGACCCGCCAGATGAAGTTCTGCTTCACTGAGATAGATCTCGCATTGACTCTGTTGTGGTTCTTTTATGGCAGCTTAACTTCCTGGGCAAGTCGAGACTGTTATTGTGTGCATATGGATCCATCAATCTCTGGCTGTGCCTGTCAAACTAATGAACTTAGGGATTAAGGCAGAGCTCCCCTTTTTCTGTCCTCGGTCTGGAATGACGGCACTGCAGGACATGTGACACAGTTTAAATATGGGTTTGCATCAACTGTTGCTTGTCTTCATTCACACCATAGTGATCATAATGAATTGCTTAGTTTTACACCAAAGGCAAACCTCACCAGTTACTGCCAGCTTAGTTTCATCCATTCAACAATGGTCTGTTTTGTTGTTGTTTTTTTTCTAACACTTTCTTCTTTTTTTATCAACAGATGACAACCAGTTTGAGATGGATATTTGAACTCCAGTATCACCTCCTGTGGAGAGTTACTTGTTAAACACCACCGAGGTCAATAATGACTACAAGGCATTTCATACTTTGTTTCTTTTCTTTTCTTTTTTTTTTAACTCAAAGCATATGCAAGGAACCAAAGAATAACGATAAAAGCAGGGTTTTTTTTTAAACCCTAGAGAACGCTAGGCAAAAAAAAAAGGTTGATGGGCAGATAAATGTAGATGATTTGACAGCTGGTTCACTCACCCTTCAGCTGCAGTAGGATTAAACATGAATCCATTTGATTTCATTTTTTTATTTTTACCTTTTTTTGTAAATAATACAGTTGTACTATGTAGCCTATTTTTAAGTTGGGGGTATTAAGATGGATGCATTAGGATGTGTAGGGTTTTTCAGTGCAGGCCTAGGTTTTGTTGTATTCCGCCCCAAATATAATGTTTAACCTTCTTTATGACATAAAATCATGTCTAATTGTGGGAGTGGAGGCCTGCTGAAAGTATGGTCCTACTGTTTTTGTTTTTTGTTTTTTATGGTGGAAGAGATGTGAATAATTTCAAATAAAAGTCATTTAAATTGTTACCAATGTATGTCTTCTTTCTTGATCGAATTAAAAAAGGGAGGTTTTCACTAGGAAAGTCGCTTGCTCCACGTCACATAATGGAAACGCTGTAAGAGAAGTTATCACATTGTGATGTCACAAAGGGCACTATACATAGCTTAGGTTTGCAGGTGTTCATTGAGAGAGAAACGCCCAATGGCTGCTTTAGTCGTATCAGTGTCGTCGTATCGTAGCAGCTTGCAGTTAAAAACATCTTTGCTGGAGGCTGTAAACAGAGGTCTAATTGTACTGTTTTTGATAATCTATAGAGTTTATTGAAAAATATATCATTTAAAGCTAACTCTGGAGTCCGAAAGGAAAAGTACAACCTGGAAGCTATGACAATAAAGCTTGCAAAAACCAAACAAGGAACACTGTGGTTCACCATTGGGATAATGTTTATTGTTGAATTTCAGTTTATCACTTCAACTTGAGCTATCACCTTTCTACCTGACCTGTATTCAGACTATAATAAAATGTCCCGCAAATGTGGACCTCTATATAAGCCTGAGAGAACCTTGTGTAACGCAAAAGTGTGGCCTCGCAGACCTGCACTATAAGCACTTAGCGTTGCGTAACCAACCCTGTGTGCAGCAGCATGGTATGTTTTTGTGCACCGGTGGACGAGACCCCTCCTCATTACCAGACTTTGCTTGTCTGTCTTGACCTGATTAAGCTGACAAGCCACACTAAGCTTTAAGGTTAAACGTAAGATTAGGCAGTAGTCTGGGTGACCCTAATACATATCATGTTCAGTTTTGTGCCGAAGATTAAAAGGAGATACGACGAAACACAAGCACTTTCTGTGTCTACTTGTTCCAGGCACTGGTCTCAATGTGAGAGAAGCTGAACACGGGAGACGATTAGAGCAGCTGCACAGCAGTGGCCAGATATATTGAAACCTCTCAGCAATGTGCAGGGTGGGGTACGGGGTGTGTGACACCTGCTACTATTTGACCAGGCAGACTATTTAAAATATGTATGTGTGGATTCCGTGTGAAAACTGAATGGGGCAAACTGCTTGTCCGGGCAGATACACGACAATGTGTTTAAGCAGCGCTGACGCTTCAAATTAGACCTGGAGAACACAAGCTAAGACAAATCGTGAACTGTTTCTTGAGCGTCATTGTGTATGGCAGCTTTTCGATGTGGGTCACTTCCCTCAGCTGCTGCTTTCCCATAGTTTCAGACACGTGACTAGCTACAGTGTTAATGTTACAGCTAACAGGCAACTTTTGATCCATCGAGCTTTGAGATGAGGTGCAGATATCAGTGTGAACTGAGTGTTCGGTTCAACTTGATTCTATTAAAAGCAGGAACTCTGCTCTCTAGCAAATACACCAACGTCACACACACAGGAGCCAAGGCAATGCAGAGTGAAAAGATAACCTCTTTGCCCCAATGTGACGACAAAAACTTGATGTGTCCAGACTTTGGCGCACTGGCTGTTTCTGTTAAACAATGCCAAAGAGCTGCACGCGCTGTTTGAACAAGTACAAATGTTTGTGCTCCGCGCACGTGAGAACAGATTCAGGTGGCTGTTGACTGAACGTGCCGCGTGTTCCTGTTGCGTTGGTTTGAAGGATATCCCGTCATCTGTGTTTGGGTCTGACTCCTTCCCCTTTGCTACATTTTAGCTGATAATGTTAGCCTCCAAGCTATCGCCTCGCAGTGTTAGGACTAGCCTGGCTGGAAGCACCAATGAAAACTGGCTGAGTAGACCTTTTTGAACCAACCGTTTCTCCCAGATTGGGTAATATTAGTGTTACCAGTGACACCAGCAAAAGGTTTTCTTCCAATGAGATCCAATTAGAGTTAAACTGCAGTTCTTGTGCGGGTTGGCTCACTAGAAAGGATCTGCTAAATGTAGATTAGCAGATGTTACATTTAGATGCTAAATGTAATGTTACCTCATATACTTTAACAGGTGAAAATTATGACTCACAAACTGGAGGTGCAGTGCTGTAATTGTTTTTTTTCACACATTCTTTTAAAATCTATAATAATAATATTAATTTGCAGATGAGTAGATCTTTGAAGGCAAATTCCATCTTCCATATTGATGATCCATATCCATATATCCATATTGGTTTAAAATGGGATGCAAGTGGTTTCAAGTTGTCACATGAACTCCTGGGCTCCATAGACCTTTTTCCTCATTTAACCCAATATGTGTGGTCATGTCACTTTGTGCTTACTACGCAGACTGACCTCTCACGCACGTGATGAGCACGCACAGTGATGAGAATGTCAGTTTCCTAAGCTACCATTCACTCCGCCTCATAAATCACTGACACACGTCTATGTCATTCTTCTGTTGTCTTAACACAAGACTGCCATGTTTTGTTTGAACCCTGCCAGCTTTCCTTTATTTATGCGGAACTCAGATTTTCCCGTGTAAAATCTTATGTGCCACAGGATTGAGTTGCACCAGGGCGTTGTTTTCAACGTACAGTGATCTGCTCTGTATGGAGGAATGTTTGCAGGGCCGAGCCAGTAGCCAGAGGGGGCGGTCCCTGGTCGAACTTTTATGACTGAGCATGTGACAGCGACACATGCTGTAAGCATGGCAGAAGCTTAATAAACATCTTTGATAAATAGAAATATGATGTGCTTGACAAAATCACGAGTGCGGCAACATGTGTTTGGATATATATTACATTTTCTTTTAAAGCCTCAGTGTATGTAAAACTAAATTGTGATAACATTCAAACTATTAACTGGGCACTCAGTGGCATGTTTGATTTCGTCACATCTAAACATCTATGAATGTGTTGGGCAAAGTAACAGCCTTGCAACACTGTAAACAACTCCACCACTGACGACCCGCCTCCAGGTTTCAATGAACTCTGGTAAACTTCTTCTCCATGAGCATAATATTCCCCCTTTATTTCTCCTTTCCCCTCCCTCACCCCATTGCGTCTCTTCCACTCTCCCTTTAAGAGGGTAGAGGGTAAGGTTTGGGCCACCAGACAAGGTTCTATTTTTGTCATGTGCTGCTGGCCGGGCTGTTGATGCAGGCTCGGGCTGATTCGCCTGGGTGACGACGTAAACAGACACACAACCTGTTCAAGTCGCATTTGATGACAGGCAGGACGGGGGTTGGGAGGAGCCGTGCTGCTACCCCCATACATTATTGCCTTTACTATTATTGCCTTGACTAATGCTTTACTGTGTGACTGTTGTTCGCCTTTGCTATGTCTCAACATTTTTTCTGTAGTGCAGCAGAACATCGACTTCGCTTGTTGAGTGTTTAAGATAAAGACAAAGCAGAGACAGCTCACTGCGGGCACATTGTTTCTGGTAGTGACGGAGGATCTGTGAGTCTGTAGATAAATGGTGGCACAATATGGCTTCTGCTTTTTATCAATAAAGTTTCAAACCAATCAAATGTTATATGTATATCCCAAGTTTGCGAATATCATTTGCCTCAAAGGGCTTTACACGCTCTACAGACGCAACACACTACCTTAAACCCTTGAACCAGATGAGGAACAATCAAAAAAGCCTGAACAGGGGAAAAGAAGAAACCTCAGAGAGAACCAGTGGCACAGAAGGGGGATTTTTTTTCTCTTCTTCTCAAGAATGGGTGTTCATTTACAGTTGAGTGTTTAAAATGACAGAGGACTTTACACCAAGTAGCTAAGCATCTAAATAAAGTTCTAAATAACCCTGACAATTGATTAAAAAAAAAACCCTGTGACATGCTACACAAGAAAGGCTGAGATTGGTCTGTTGACAGCTTCAGCCCGACTATTGCATAATATGACCCGTCAGCGTCATAGAACATTTTAACATCAATAAATCTGCAATTATATGTCAAAGGTCAGATCCCTCAGATATTGAGTCATACCAACAGTTTGCACCTGTCCCATTACAAGACTACCTGTTGCACATGTTGTGCAACTCGTCCTTAAAGAGAACTCACAGCTGCCGTGCAGGCTTCACGCCTGAACAGTTATGTTGTGTTTGGCACCTACCGTGCACACATACATTTACAGGTTAGCAGTGTAGATAATTCCGTAAAATAATGAAGCGTTTGTTGGCACAGATTACAGAAAGGCAATCTTGCATTGGCCTTTTAATTTGACTATAAAGCACAAACAGAACAGTTTTGCCAGATGATCAGCAAACTGACACTTGACCAATTTTCTTATTTTACAAAATTTCAGTCACAATTTACAATATTGTGACAAATGTATTAACAACATAGCAAGCACACAGCAAAGGCATTGTGTGGGGATCGTGTCAAGCACTGTATTTAGATCAAAGGCATTCAGTGCCTTTGTTTTTATCCCTTTAAATAATTTGCTGAGGGTTTTGTGGTGGTGGAGATTTAAAAAAACAACAACAACATACAAGCGAATTTAAATCTGGATTCCCTTTTATAAGCTCCAGATGTGCGACCAATATGAAAAAAAAAAAAAAAAGTGGAGTCAGGGCAGAGCAGCAACGGCCCTCGCCTTCGACAAGAAAAGAATGCGACGAGACTGACATCTTCTGGCAGAAATACAGAACTACGCCTTTGTCAAACAGGTCCGCAGCCTTCATCAGAAATGCTGAGGATGAATTTTGTTATTTGTTGAAGAAGAGAGCAACTACTTCCGCTTCTACTGTCACTGTTAGGGGAAGTGGACCCTTCCGCGGAAGAATCAGTGAGTTCTCAGTTTATTGTTTATTCCTGCTTTTGGATTTCCCACTGATGGATCCGTAGATTTTTCTATATATTTATTGTAGTAGGTTTGGTATACTTTGGATTTCTATACTTTGAGAATTAAAATAAAAAAGAAACGCGTCAATGTTTTTATTTTTATTTGAATTTTTTTTTTTAGTACATTATGTTATGAATAGTGTGGCACTTGATATACGACAACCTCTTACGTCTAAAACTAAATTTCAAGAATGAGTTCAATGGGCCACTTATTAATGTTTAACGTTTGAACGATTAAATGGGTCACTTAAGTAGACGGTTTCCTAGTTATGACGTCACCGCACTACAGATACCAGGCCCGATGATCCATCATCAGTTCCGATGACCAAGAATCGTTGCTTTTTTTCCTTCACGTTTTCACTGAACATCGCTCTGGCTTGTGATTGGCCGCTGAGATCAGCGAGACGCCGCGGCAGCCAATCACGCCTGCCAATACTCCCCGTGACTTACCCTAAAAGTGACATCACGTCAGGCAAACGCGATACGCACCAGGGCTGTTTTTTTTGAACAGTGGACGGTTTTCTTCCAGGCGATAAATAAAAACGGCAACAATTTCTCGAGACGAGAGAAGTTTTGTCCTCCCTCCATCCACTGTTGACTTCCCCCCACTGGTTCGAAGGTAAGGTGCCACACGTGTCGCTAATTCTGTATTTGGATGTGTTTAACGGCCGTCATCTGGAAGTCAGAAGGCTCGTGCTGCGTTATTATGGGCTGTGGCCTTCAGGTGCCGCTTCACACGCCTCGGAATATTGTTTGAATATTTCACCAAAATCATAGCACAGTGTCCCAAATAGCTCCAGTCACTACATTTAATCATTTTGACGGAGTTATTTATACCATAAATCGATTGAGCAAAATAAACACAAAAAAAAAGCAATTGCGTGTTTTTGTAATTTAGCTAAATGTCAAATTATTTCCGGCCTCTGGTGATTGTGTGCATGCGCTTTCCAGCGTGTCTCGGCCTTATTCTCGTGTCTGTCCCTACATGGTTGATGTATGTTTGTGTGGCGGACTGGCGGGTGAGATTGTAATTAGGCTCGGTGGACTGTTGATCCGTAGAGCCTCCGAGTCCCGTGATGTCCTTAATGGTGGCCAAAGTAAACACTCGCTGCTTGGTAACGCAGCTGTTGTAGAACAAGGGAACACGGATCTGTCAATATATTGAACTATTTATTTTTTTTTTTAAAAACCCAAAGCCAATATATACTAATTTACCAGACCTGGTGTGCATTTGTATAATTCACTGCAAGGATTCCACCCCTCTTCTAAAACATTAACTCTAGTTGATTAATAATGTATTGCGTAGGAAACAGTGATAATTCCATGTGCTAAAGGTGGCAGTCCTGAGTTCAATGCAACCATACATGATTATGTGTCCCTCTCACAGTCCAAAGGTTTGTCACCTGGACTGAAAGACCTTTTTTTTTTTTTTTCTTTTAACCAGTCAAGTGGCCTCCCGCACTCGGAATGTCTCAAATTCTCCCACGTCACTGCATTTGTTTATGTATTATCGCAGCTACACTGTTGTGGAAACATCGCCCGAGCTCCTGTCTCTGGCGAAACTGAGGGCCCAAAAGCCAATGGGTCAGGCAAATCAACATGCAAACTGTCCATTTTCAGTCATCTGAAGTCAGTGCGATAACAATGACCGTTGTTCATTAGCAGAGGTGCGATAAAACGACGCGGCACCAAATGCTCTCTAGCGTCAGATTACTGATTATTTGTTTGGCCTCTTTAAAATAAGCCTCCTCTCAGCTGTAGGGCCAGTAATGGTTTACTTTGCAGCCGCGGAACAAATGGAACAAAGCAATGACTGCATCACTGAAGCTAAGAGGAAGTAAATGATAGCCTGGGTTTAACCCAGGCCGCCCTGATGGACAGCAGCAGGGAGGTGTTTGTTTCAAAAGAACAACCTGCAACTATCCTGACAACAGTACGCCGCTTCAAGAACACATTCAGATAAAGGTTTTAGCATCATTTCTCATTTTATAGCTGTTTTTAGATCTTTAGAGATCTTTATTTTTCATCCCGGATTGCTGAGGAGCAGTCTGGGGTCATTAATCATTACTCAAAAACTCTTTAGATCACTGGAAAACAGGTTATAAACAGGTTGACAGCCCTAGGAATAGAGCCTTGGCCAATCAATGGGCAGAATGAACACCTGCCTGAAGGGTGTGGTCACTCAATGAGGAGGGGCGTCAGTGAGCCATCAGTGCCTCCACTGTGGCATCGCCAAGAGATGCTCGGAAGAACTTTGTTGTAACACAGACACACAATAGTGGAGCAGCCTACAGGACCATTCTCAATTCTGTCACATTAGTAGAGATGATGATGCTGCTGTAAAAATGTTAGTAGGTGAATTTGTCATGATAACAGGCCTACAAATATCCCACTGCTTTACAAGATAAGCTTACTGGACGTAAAGGAGGAAGTGAGTTTTGCCAGATGTGTCCTTTTTTTAATCTTTCCATGTGTTTTGCAATCTTGGTTTCATAATGAGAGATCATATCACCGCTGGTTAAAGTGACCCGCAAGACACAGCAAGACATAAATGTCATATTATTTCTCGATCTTAATGTATAGAAGTCATTGAGCTGATGTTGGCATTGACTGGGGTTTTTATTGATGAAGGCGTTTTGCATGGATTCTGCTTGAGAAATGCCTCCCAGTGCGAGTCACTGCAGTAACTGAGCAGCGGCTTTGTTTTATTCCAGCGGTTTAGTCGTAAGCTGGTTGATTAGCCCAACAGGAAGAAATCTGATGGCTGTTAGAATATTTACAGTGCACATAGGCCGAAATAGTCGCCTGGCCAATTTCCCACTGGCTTGACCTTTGTTTTCGCTGATACGGTGCACTGTAAAGCTACATACAGTGAGATAAGGATTTCATTTGTCTGCCACCTTCTCGTGAACAATTAACCTATGGACACTGGCCTTGCTGACACATCAGTTCCCCTCTTTGTCCAGTCTGAACGTTCAAGAAGGGAGAAAGACGAAGGCACCGGCCGCCCGCTTCTCCATTCCAAGTCGCTCCAAATTGCGGCGGAACTGTGGACGTCGGATTTGAGGCGTCGCCTCCCCTCTGTTTTAAGGAGGTTGAGGACTCAATCTGTTCAGGCCTCCGCGCTCGTTGTCAGTGTCTGTCTTCTCTTTGATTGGGTTAAACCTGCCCCTGCGCTCCCGACAGTTGGCTCTTTTATTTTTTAAGGCCTTTGTGTGACCACTGCCGAGGTGGTGTTGCACCAGCGGTGCAAGTGTTGGCTGTCAGAGGCCGTTTCCCCTGCAGGCGTGTTTCAAATGACTCGGCAGTCTTCCTGTGCTGACTGCAGAAGCGTAGCCGGAGTGATCTCTCCTGGATAAGGCCACAGAGAATTTGTTGTCTTGATTTGTCTTCATATTTTATTTTTAAGTCATGCATTGAATGATTTTTTTTCTTTTATAAATCTGTGTGATTGTGTAAAATGAGGGTATGTGGTATGTTTTGTTTCACAGGTTTATGAACCAGCCAAGCCTGTCGCTTTAGAGGGTCATGCAAGGTCTCATGTGACACCCATTTCAGATTTATTTTTTACCATTGACACCATTAGGCCTGACTGCAACATTAATCCAGCAGGAAACGCTCAGTTGAGCTTCCTGCTTTCTTGCATCTCATTTGGAAGGGGATGAAAAAACAAGGAGGACTCAAGAGCGTCGACCAGCCGCCTGTCTGGCGGTGTTGTCACCGACCAGAGAGAGGTACTACTGGCATGGTGGTGCACCCTTTGTGACATCACAAAGGGCTGCTTCCAACACAAAGCGCTGCTTCCAACGCCTCTATATTTTCCTCTATATCGGTGTGGTGTGAGTAGAAGATGGACTCACTGAAGTTACAGTCATCACCACCGCAGCCATTTTGCCCTCTGACCTCCAGGGATTAACAGATTCGCTCTAATTGCTTTTCAGGTGATTGTTGGCGTCCAAGATGAGCTCTGACCAGCCCCCTCCGTACAACCCCTCTGCTCCGGGCTACCCGGCTCAAGGCTACCCGCCTCAGGGCTACCCGCCCCAGGGCTACCCCCAGCCGGTCAACATGGCACAGCCCAACCCCAGCTACCCCAACTACCCTGCTGGACAGATGCCGCCCGGGGGTCCTTACCCCGGGCCGGGGCAGCCGCCGTACCAAGGCTACCCTGCACAGCCACAGTATGGCTGGCAGGGGGGACCCGCACCTGCGCCCATGTACGGGGAGGCTCCCAAAAACACAGGTAAACGTCAGTATGAAGTGTGTTTTATGGCGGTGCCTGGACAGTAATGGGTCAGTAAAGGGCTAGAAACTAGATTGAGGGTTTGGAGATCGTGTTTCGCCAGAGTCCATGGGACCCGTGGACCACATTGGTCTGTGAAATGTGTGTCGCGAGGAGGTGTCGCAAAAGGTGCTAAAAAAGGTTGCAGTTTAAATAGCAGCCCTCTATTTGTTCATGGTTTAGCCCGGCTGGCCTCGACACTCTGCCGCTATGGATGAGTGCGTCCTTGAATAAATGACTAATCACCGGGACAAAGTAGGCGCGATTCATGTGCTCAGGCCTGTGTTTGGTTTGGCTTTATTGACGGTAATAGACGGGAAAGTTCACGAATGGGGAAGAAAATCCTCCCGCGAGTGAATCACATGCGTTGACCGAGCTGAGGGTGAAGTCCTGGAAACTCCCCCTCCTTGAACGAGGCGTTCCGCCGAAGCCTCCTTTCACATTTGGTTAACGACGGCATCACCATGGCAATGCGGCCCCCGCGTGACCAACGCAGCCAGAGGAATATCCCAGCAGCCATGGCAACAACTTGAAGTCACCGCCGAAGACTGGGAATTCTATTAAGAGGATTGTCAGTTTGGACTAATGGCTCCTTTCTCTCCCCACCTCTCTCGTCCTTCTTTCTCACGTGGTGTCTCGCAGTGTACGTGGTGGAGGACCGGAGAAGAGACGACACAGCGGACACGTGCCTGACCGCCTGCTGGACGGCTTTGTGTTGCTGCTGTCTCTGGGACATGCTGACATAACCGTCCAGGTCTTTCCAAGCGCTCCTGATCGCTCCTTCGCTTCTGTGCCTCGACCCTCATCGCCTCCCATCGTTGTCTGCCTTAACCCCCGCCTCCCCCCCCACCCCTCTCCCTGCACGCCTTGGAAAAATATCCCTCCGTTTCCTGTCAAAATTCTTAAGCTCCTCTATAAATACAGATGTCAGGAGCCCAGTGTGCGGACGCGTGGATGTGCGCTGGCCCTGTGCGGCGCAGACTGCAGGCCATTCAGGAGCTACTCTGTAGCGCCTTTGTAGTGCAGCTAAAGATAGGCTGAGCTCATGTACGGCAGGTCACTGCAATTTGACACCAACACACGAGAAAACCACACGCTCGCACCTGAAGGCGCGGGAAACACACACGCACATACAGACACACACACTTATATATTTGGATCTCAGGCTGATCTGCTGCAAGATTCTTTGGCACTTTATGATGAATACCTCTGTAAGATAACACCCCCGTCTGCTTGGTCTCCATCTTGATCCTTCCCTAACCACCCCCCCCCCCCACCCCTCCCTCCGTGCAGCAATTCTCCTTCTCATTGCCAAGGACACCACTTCACCGACTCCCCCCCCCCCCCCTACAGGCCAACACTGGCCTGGCTGAAAATGAGCCACAGGGCGCCCTGTAGAGACCCATGCTAGAAACTGATCTTGTTTGCACATAAGCGTTTTGTTGTTGTTTTTAGTCTGCATTTGTCTTTAAATAAAATCTTTTAAATAAATGGAATGCTAATTTACCAGACAGCTCTGTATGTATTGGAAGGGTATATTATATCCACGTGGCCTCCATGTGTTTCTGTGTCAATTTCTCATGCAATCAAGGATTATGATTATAATTTTATGTTATTTAATAGAAAACAAATGAATCAGTTGCCTTTTTGCTTTGGACATAAGTTGTGCATTAAATTAATTTGTTCCCACCAAATGGAGGACTTTATTTTGTTGGCTCCTCAATTTGAGATATACATGCATGCGTACATACATACATATATTAAAGACCAAATATTCTACTTGAGTTTCCAGGGTTAAGATTAGGGTTATTTTTATTTTACTTCATTCGATTTTTGTTAAATGCAATTTTTCAACTACTAATGAGAAAGTGTGCGTTACACCTTAATGTGGGTTGGATGTAGCTTCTTGAAATGAGAGACAATGCAGTGAATTGATTGCTGTTTTAATATTTACACATCTACATATGCATTCATTTGTTTTGTGTCCACTGCCAATCCATGTCCATTAATCATTCTTTTATGTTCTCTTCATAAAGCCGGTAACAAGTTGTCCTTTGTGTACCAAACTCTTTTATTCTTGTCAAATATTTGCATGTTTTTGTCAGTTGTGTACGCACACATATCGTTAATTTGCTTTTGTTAACCAGAGATCATATGATAAAAATCCCTGACCTGCTTTTCTTGTTGATTCATAGCATCCACTTTCTATGACCACTTCACCTGCATAGTGGAGCCTCTCCCAGTTGTCCTCAGGTTAAGGCGGTGCACACCCTGAACAAGTAGCCAGCTTATCAAAGGAACACACTTAGAAAGACAAACATCCACTCACTCCCTCCCTCCCTCCCCCTCCCTCCTGCGGACAATTGACAGTCCCCAGTATCGGTTCATGTTGTTTGGATGGTGGAACCCAGATAGAACCCCCCCGACGCACACACAAACTCACACAGGAACAACATGTAAATGCCACACTGAAAGGCCCCAACAGGCCTTGTTGTGAAGCAGGGCTAACCAGTTCACAGCTATGCTGCTTTTCAATCCATTTCCAGATAAAGCACCTTTATTGCATTCTAATCAGGCAAAATCTTTGGCCTTTTTTATTCTCCAAATACAAATGACCAGCGTGACTTTAAAGAAATGGAAAAAAAAAAAAAATCTAATAAATTCCCAACATTTTATTTGAAAAAATAAAACTAGAAAAGTTCAAATGTTAAACTGTTTCTCTCTATGGAGTAATTAAGCGACGTGTTTCCGAAGGGCCGCGTTCCTATTTATGCAGGGAGCGACCAATTAGGGTTAAAAGTTAATCAGGTCTTCAAGGTAACAGGTATGGTTCTGCTGTGACACAGTGACACAAAGCATCCAGACGACAGTCTGACACATACAAAAAGGTGCGGGATTTGCAAAAATATTTGTAAAGGAAAAAAAGATACCGATCACGCGCTTATGTGTTGTTGCTGCTCACGACTTGAGGTGATTAAACAAACACTCTTCTGTTACTACAGAAGTGGAAAGTCATTCGCCACTCCCAGCCCGCTTATCCAAGTGCAGGCCGTGAAAACGCAAACAGCAGAAACCGCTTTAATGTGCGACCAGGAGCCGTTCACCTTCAAACTCTCGACCGCCCGGCGCCCGACGGGTCAGCGCACCTGCTCCGTTTAAAGGCCGAAGGAGAGCTGGTGACACAAAGCCGTCTTGTCAGCACCGCGATCATTTCTTCGATGAGGCTGTAAAGTGATTAGAAAAATATGTAGTGCTAATACAGCCGCTTCTAACGGTCGGCTGCATTATGCATCAATATCGTGGACAACTGTAGTGGAAAGGCGAGAGAAATACAAGGTCCCTGTCCCGTAGTCATGCCACGTTCACTGTCCTCGTAAACTAGGAAACTTCCGGGATAAAAAGGGAGAGGCCTTATCTGGGAAAACAAACACGCCCCACCGACTCCTGTGTCATGATCCAATTTTTAAACAAGAGCACTTCAGGTCATTGTAAGCATTAATAATTCATGTCAAGAGTATTATTCCGTTGGTCCTACAGGAAATCAGCCGTCTCTGGAAACGAGAGCCGATAGCTCTACTAAATTTTGGATAGAACGCAAATAAGTGACATACAATTATAAATTCCCCATTAAAAAAAAAGAAGAAAACAAAAACAAACCATGGACGTCTACAGCATAGCCACAACCAGAGGGATAACTCAGAACCTCGCCAGGGCGGTGGATCAGTGGGTCGCTGCCATCTCCTGCTCCTCACCGACTGCAGTTTGCATTTGTAACCGCAGCGCGGCGGGAGTAACCTTGAGCAAGGCGATTCAGTTTTGCTTCACTCAGCTGCCTAAACACAGATAAATTAACCAACTGGAGGCAGGAAACCCAATAAAAGACATCTTGGGTCGTGGCGGCGCGCAGCCCAGAATTTAATCAGAACCTTCGGAGGGATGAAAACTGGTGAATGTGTGTTGTATAGAATGTCCTTTAGATCATATTTGGGTGTGATTGGATTATGGAAAGGAGCCGGGCTGCCCGCTGCTCGACAGAGGAGGATGGGTCACCCGCTGCAGAGAGGAAGTTCCACCGCTGTGCAGGCCAGAAACAAAGTACAGCGGAAAAGAAACGCAGTAATTAGATTCACTCCCAGCAATAAAGCCACAGAGTGTGTTTGGAAGCGATTGACGTGGCCGTCGTCATCAAGTCTGGCCTGCTGAGCTCAGAGTAAACATACAAACAACCTTCATTTTCCAGATGATTGGTGAAAGTGAAACTGCACGCTGCTCAGTTGAAGTAAACAATCATGTTTTATTGATAAGGTTCTCAGAAGAGTCTCGTTTCAGCGAATGTATGAGAATCATCCTTCGATAATACTGATTTGGTACATTATGACATCCAGCACGAGTCTCTTCACAGTGAGAAGGATCCATTACTGCTACTGCTGTTGGAATCTAGCACGGAAATATCTCGGCTTCCAAAACAAAAACAGTCAAAAACAACAAACTGGGGACTGATATTGTAGATATGGAATATTAGAGTGCCACAAAACTCTAGAGTAGTAAGACCAGCTAAAGATTTTGCACATTACAAGCCACTTCCTCTTAGAAATATAAAACTTGATATTCTGGACAAAATTCTACTGTGCTGCATAAAGGTAAGTCTATACACTGTACATCGAAATATAATTCGATAAAACAGATTTCACAGTTTTAAAGACTTTATTTAAAGTATAAACCGTTTTTTTTTAAACACTTTGTTACATAAATTATTTCTTTTTGAGAGTGACTATTATTTGCCCTGGCAGCAAACTGAAACAATACAAAAAAAAGAAAATAAAAAGAATTAAATGAACATTTCTTACATATTTTACAAAAGAAAATAAACTCATCCATTGATGTTCATTTGGAATAGAACTGGTGACTCATTCATGATTGTCATATAGTACTAAGAATAAATAAACTTAAAAAAGGAATGAAATAAATACTAACTTAGCAATGTCTTCTCCGGACTGTGTTGTGTTGTGTTGTGTTGTGTTCGATCGTTCTGTACACAAGTGCCTTGGTGACAGTCTCACAATTCTACTGCGACTGAAACGTACAAAACTACGGCATCTACAGTATACGCAATATCCTGAAATTTTAGTGTAGTCGGACACATATGTAAGTAATATGATTCATCTCCCCCACTGCAAAATAAACTATGCCGTGAGATACCACTGTCCACAAATATAGCCATCACTTTTTTTTTTGGACGTTTTTTTTGCGAAAAAGTTTTCATTTTTCTAGTCTATTAACAGCTCGGGTTTTTTTTTTTTTTTTTTTTTGTTCAAGGATGCCGTGAGCTTTGTGTGGTCGCTTGGTTTGGATGTGCGCCCGCCGCCGCCGCCGCAGTAGCAGCGGCAGCAGAGGACGGGACCGCGGTGCTGGATGGGAGGCCTGAGACAGGGAGACGACTTATATGGTATCGGACGATCTTTCGCAACACGCCGCCTCGTCGCCTGCTGCTTAACGTCCTCGCCGTCACTGCTGCGTTCAGGAGTGGCGGCTGCGTTTGTCTTTTGCTTTGGTCCCTGTGTCTTCAGCACTGTGTCCGTCCCAGAGACAGACAAGCCTTCGACCGCCACTAGTGGGCAGCACAGCAACTCAACTCCGTCAAGTCTTTTTGCTCGCTCCCACACCAACCCTCTTTCAGCGTGACCCAAAAAATATGGGCGAAAATATCTATCTTTTTTAAAAAGGGGAATCTTCTTATTCACGAAGCAACAGTTCTCAAAGTTTCTTCAGTGCTTTTCAGTTGTTCAAAGTTTTTTTTTCTCCCAAAAAAAGAACTATTTGACCAAACTTTTTTTTTTTTTGCCTGTGGCAGTAAAATTAAACAATAGTTTGTTTTTTTTGATAAGTTATTCTTTAAAAAAACAAAAAACAAAAAACAAATCCCTGCAGCATTCTGCAAATAGTAACCCCGTTTGTTGGTTAATTCTCCGTAGGTTTTTCCAGAGGAGTGGGGCTAAGGAGGCTGGGTGGTGGTCGGTTGGTGGGTGGGGAGGAAATTAGAAAAAAAAAAAAAGCGCAGGATCCAGAGAAGTAAAAGTGCCCTTAATGCCAAGTTCAGGTGGGCTGTTACCTCCTGCCCATCTCGTTCTGTCTCAGGAACTGGATGTTGAAGCTGCTGTCTGCCAGTTCGGGGTACTGCTCCACGGGCAGCACGTAGTAGCCGTCGTAGCCTTGTACTTTGCCCGCGGTGAGGAGCTGCTGCCTCTCCCCTTCCGTCCACAGGCGGCTGCCTCCTTTCCCGTCCCGGGCCCTCTGCTGCTCCTTGGCCCAGGCCCCGGCCAGAGCGCGGTGCCTGGCCAGCTCCAACAGTCTCACCTTCTCCTCGTCCACCACGTCCGCCGCCAGGCCGTAGCGGACGCTCAGCACCAGCGACGGCACGGCGAACTCCACCGTCACCCCTCGCCTGGAGCGGCCGCTCACCGTCACGTTGATGCCGCTCTCCAGCGCCTTGCGCCCGTTGGTCAGGCCCAGCACCAGCAGGTCGCTGTCGGCCGAGCCCACTTTGACGAAGTAGTGACAGTCCTTGCCGTCCTGGGTGTAGTGGGTCCCCTCCAGGTACTGGGCGCCGTTGAGCACCAGCGCCACCTTGCGGCTGTCGTCGCTGGCCAGGGCCGACACCCCGGCCACCACCCGGTCCTCCTTCAGAGCCAGCATCACCCCTCGGCCCACGATGGGAGTGCTGGTGCCGAACCAGTGGCCGGGCTTCTCCTTGCGCCGCCTCCGCTCCTTGTTGAGGCGCCGTCCCTCCAGGGCCATGAAGGCCTGGTTGTGGCGCTCGGCCGCCTGCTGCACGCCTGTGATGAGCTGCGCCAGAAAAACAATAAATCTTTGTGGCTTTGTTGAAGAACAGGGTTATATTTTACTATTAAACTGCACAAAAAAATCCCAGCATTTGTTTTTGCCCTGAAGGTCCTGTGTTTTACAACTTTAAAACACACATTTTGAAAAATATGTCTCTCTTAATTCTAGTTCAGTTACTTTACTTTGGACTAAAATGTGCCAAATGCAGTGTTTCCCAACCTTTTTTGAGCCATGGCACATATTTCACATTAGAAAAATCACACGGGACACCAGCAAATAAATATGTCAAAAAACATATTTAATGAAAGAGAATGAAACTGTAGTCTTAATTTACTGACTCGGTGTGAAATCTGGCCCTGTTTGATTGAACACAAAGCTGATATTCTTGCAGGAACTGAGGAGAGACACGCACCAAGATCTCCTTCAACTGCTCTCAGTCTCTCTTTTATTCAACCTTATTTTATTGAAAAGCTGAGCTCACATAGGTGTGTTGTGGAGAAAGGGTTTGAGTTTGCTTGGAACCATGGCACTGTTGGACAGCTTTTCCCCGCACACCAGGCATGGTGAATCCACAAGTGAATCCAAACGCAATATAACTTTCATTGTGTTGTCTTTTTTACTTTCTTCTGACTACTACTCATACTTGGGCTTTCATCTGGGTCAGCATGTTCTTTTTAAATATTGTGGCAGCTGGGTGAAGCTGGACGCTCCCCTGCAAGGGATTATGGGGGTAACTTTGTTGTTGAGTTGCATGTTGTTGTTTACTGCGAGTGTGTGTGTGTTTTAGTGCGTTGCTAGAGTGCCCCTTTTGCCTTATATGCCATGTTTTGTTCATTGCTGTTAGATTAGAACGATGAGTCAGTGTTGACTCCGCTTGAGTTAGCCACCGGCTAACGGCACGTTGGGGCGTGATGTTGTTTAAGCTACTAAATATACCATGACGTCGCTGTAACGACGTCATCGGGCGATTCCTTCGAGAAATCGCCACAATAATCATCCATGGCGTATGGCTGCCGCTGTCTAGCTCGAAGCATTCCTCTGCTGCTGGTACACAGGTTAATTCGCTACCTGCTGCCATCTAGTGGACGAGCATTAGATTGTTCTGCCTGTCGCCGCATGCATAAATAATATTTGATTTCTGTGGCATATTGTGGTTGAAAAACACTGGCCTAATGTAATGTAATGTAATGTGCCTGTGCAATTTATACTGGTACTGCACTGCTGTACTGTTCACACTAATTCTCTTCTGTCTTTTGATATTTTTTTACTTTGATTTATATTCTTATACTAGATGTTTACTGCAGCGCCGTGGGCCCTTGAGAAACACTGTTTCAATCTTCTGCATGTGTTTCACATATTGCAGAGCTGACAATAAAGCTACCTTGGACCATTAAAACACACTCCTCGCAGCCAGCACTTTGAGACTTCTCAGAGTGCACTGATGCTTCTCCCAGCTTGCTCTGTCACACAACAGCTTGCGTTTGTCTTCCCCCAGCTGTTTTCTGCGGACCCATAGAGTTTTTCTTTGGAGAACTGATCATGTGAGTGTGCGCCGCTGAAGGCTGGGATGGACAATAAAGCCGTACGAATGGGTACAAAATGGTATAATTGACATTCCCGTGTGCTAGAACGGGCTCTGATTTCGCCGGTAGCGCCGCAGCGCCCCTACCTGTCCGTTCTCACAGTGCTGGGTGGCCTGCAGCTCGTACGGCGGCTCCACAAAGTAGAGCGAGTGTCGAGGGAACCCGGGGATTATGTTGCTGAGCTGGAAGCCAAACATCACCAGCCAGCTCTTCACATCTGCAGTGGACAGGAGGGAAATTAGCGGAGTGAATGACAAACACCGCGGCAAATTGCAACATCAAAAGGCGGACCGCTTCGCTCGTGTGGTCTTCAGCAAAACTATCTTGCGCATGACACTCAGTCCTTTCTGCACACTGGAGGTAAAAGGCGCCGATTTCAAGGGGGAGGAGGGGGGGGTAACAAGCAAACTTTGGCCCTGTCGAGGCAAACCAAGCTGCTTGCTCTCTGACTGTTACACTGCAGGTGATTATGCATTCTCCAAAGAAGCCAATTTTTTTTTTTTTTTTATCTTGGGAAAATATTTCCCGTAAATATTTACCTTGTCTTGTAGACTGAGATATGGTCAAAATTTGAAATTCAAATGGGAGATACGCAGCTTTGAATTTATTTCCCCGGCGCCGCTGACAGGGGTATAAATGGCAAATTTATGCAGAAATATTTAAACGTGCAGCAGCAGGGGGGCGCCAAGACAGCCGTCGATATTAATAAATATGAATATAATCCTCAACCTGTGACATAGTTCTTGACATCCAGCATGTCACTCAGGGGGTTGTTGTTCTTGAACATGTAGAGGTTGAACGGAGCCGGGTCCTTCCCAATCTTGGGCCAGATGCTGTAGTCAGGGGAGGTCCAGCGTCCGGCCAGGACGTCGTAGTCCCGCTGGGTGAAGTGGACCAGCTTGGTCAGCGGGTCGTACAGGCCGCCGTGGAAACCCACCACCAGCTGGAACTCCGGGTTGGAGTCCAGGTACACTTCTCCGTAGGCTGTGTACTGCACCTGGAGTCGATTTTTCATTAGTTGTGGTTACTTTGGCCCGTAAAAGGTCAGGCGGAGAAAAAGCCGGTTGGGAACTAATAAGGATTTAGTTTTGTACAAGGATGTTTTTCCGGAAAAATAACCGTTGCCATAAATAAAGATTTTCTGGCGGTGAGCGGTTGCAGATAACGGCAGAGTCGGAGCTGCTGTGTGTGTTACCTGTTTAATCATTTGTCCATTGCTGCTGAAAACAGCCAGCGGCGTGCCCGTGTTGTCCGAGGCAATGTAGTACTCCTCTCCGCTGCTCACCTCCATCGCAAACAAGTGCCCCTAATAACCAGACGGTCAGATTTTGAGTGCATTTTTAACACAAGAGAGCCTTATTGAACTCTTCCGAAATGGTCATTCAGATGATGGACGTTTATGGCCGCCTTTCTGTCCAAACCAACCTGCAGGTCGTAGTAAAGGGACGAGATTTCCGAGCTGGAGTGGTTGAAGATGTGCGTGACCCTGGCCGGGTGGTTGAGGTCGGCGTAGAAGAACTGCAGGTGCTGGCCCAGGCTGTTCCTGGTGGAGACCCTGCGGCCCAGCCCGTCGTAGTGGTACACCACGCTCCAGCCGCCGGGGCCCCGGTTGTAGGCCCTCAGCAGCTGGCCCTTGGAGTTGTAGTCGAAGACGTCGGAGCCGCGCTGGCTCAGGAAGCCGTCCTCGTCCAGGCGGTACTGGACGTCGCCCAGGCGGGTGATGCGGTCCCGGAGGTCGTAGCGCAGGGGCAGGATGCGGGCGCTGTTGCCGGGGTTGAGCAGGTGCAGGTTGCCGTTCAGGTCGTAGCTGTAGCGCCACGTGGACCAGTCGTTGACCTGCGCAGGGCAGAGATGCTGGATGACAGACTGCCTGAGGAAAATCGGACTTTTTGGCTGCGTCTTGATTTTTTTTTCTTTTTCATAGCAGTCTGAACAACACACATCTAATTTCCCAAGGTCACTTAGACATGTTGTCCTCATTTGGAAATCTTCCTAAAAGCTTTTTTCACATGATTTTACGCCACTGACATTCGACAGACACCATTTTTGAGAGGCACATCTAGGGGTGAAAATCCAGTCCGACCTAAAGATGGACAAACAGATTACCTGGAAAAATCTTAGAAGGTTGTCTAAGGTTAAACCTTTTTCAAGAGCACATCACCCCTGCACTGGCCTCCCTCCATTGGCTTCCTGTACATTTTAGAATCGATTTTTAAAACGTTACTGCTTGCTTTTAAGTGCCTAAACGGCCTGGCCGACCCTGTGTTCCTTCCAGGTCCCTTAGGTCCTCGGATCAACTTCTCCTGGCTGTTCCTAACTGCAGGATGAAGCTGAGGGGAGCCCCAAAGATGTGGAACAAGCTGCCTCTGCATGTTAGGCAAGGCCCCAACTCAATTAATGTGATTAACAGGCAACCAGCATTGAAGATTGGAGATTAGAAACCAGTCGAGTTAACTCAATCAGATCTAAGTTGCTGCCAAGCAAAGAGGATCTCTTCACCTTGACGCCGCTGAGCTGCCCGTCTCCGTCGTAGTCGTAGCGGTACTGGGTGGTGTTGGCGTAGGGTCCGATCTTGAGCTCCCGCTTCACCACCCGGCCCATGCTGTCGTACTGCACCGTCATCCAGTACATGAGCGAGCGGAAGATCTCGTACTGCACCTCCTTGATGCGGCCGTGGGTGTCGAAGTGCTTGCTCAGCGTCATGACGGCCGTGGTGATGATCTGGTTGATGTCGTAGTAGATGACCCCGAATTTCCCAAAGTGCTCCACCTGCCGGGAAGAAGCCGGAGAGGAGCCGGTGAGTCATCGGAGGCTTAGTGGCGGCATTTAGACATCTTTTAGTGCGACGTTCTTTAAAAAAAAAAGAATTCTAGTCACTATGAAGATGATTGATTGTATTTCTTTGCCAGTGAGTTAAAAGTGTGCTGTCACCTGTTCTGAAAATTATGCTTATTGAAATTTTATTTGTTTATTTTGTATTTTTTTAATTTTCTTCTTCCTGATCCCTTCCGACCATGGATAGGAAAATTGTGAATTGTAATATCATTGGTGTGATGCAACATTGTGCATTGGAACAAATAAATAAATCGAAAAAAGCTCCCTGCTCGACTCTTCCTTTTTTTAAAATTATTATTGCAATGTTTCGGTCAGAAGACCTTCATCAGGCATCACATATGGCATCCTAGCATACATAACCATATATATAGGTGTGTAGTAGATGAAGGAAGCCAATCAGTGGGCTTGAAGTAAGAAGTAAGTAAGAGGCTTTATTCAGCTTTATTGTTTATGCTAATTACATTCATGTTTTTATCAGATCTAAGTATTTTTGTATTTGGTATTTGGTATTTATCTGAACTTTGTTACAATGCGTAACCTCCTCTTACTTATTAGGTGCAGATTTGTCTCGTTTTGTACAAATCATCATCTTTCTTAAAACCTTTCTTTTTATGAAAGCTTAAAAAATACAAGATGTTCAACTTGCTATGGTTTTGAGTAATATTGTCCTTTCACCTAACACGTGAAACCCATCAACTATGTTGAGCCTTCAAGCCCTCTGACTGGCTTCCTTCATCTACTATATATATGGTTATGTATGCTAGGATGCCATATGTGATGCCTGCTGAAGATCTTCTGACTGAAACCTTGCAATAATAATAAAGAAAAGGAAGCGAGTCGAGCGGCGTGCGGGAGCTTTTTTCCATTTTGTCTGACTCTTGGGTGGCGCCTTCTCCGACGCACCTCTCTTTTTGGAAGTGCTGAGAATTATTTTGGATTTTGGAACAAATAAATAAATGAAATGAAAAGGGAGAAAAGAAGAAGAAGCACCTTTCCGGAGATTTCGTCGTAGCGGTAGAGGTCGACGGGCAGCGGCGTCTCGCTGATGACGGGCTTCATGCTGGCGATGCGGAAGCTGTTGTCGTGGTAGGTGTAGTCGAAGCGGGCGTTGACCATCCCTTCCTCGCTGAAGCGGTAGATCTGCTTGTCGATCAGCGGGCCCATCTTGCGGTAGCGGATGGTGCAGGAGAAGCCGCCGCTCTGCAGGTTGACCATCTTCAGCACGCCGGCCGTCTCGTCGTAGCCGAAGGTGACGGCCGTGCTGTCGTACACGATCTCCGCCAGCTTGGCCAGCTTGCCGTACTTGTAGAGGACGCGGCGGCCCGTGCCCAGGTAGTGCACGGCCTGCGGGCGGCCGTCCTCGCTGAAGTCGTGGATGATGGAGGCGTTGCTCTCCGGCGGGTTGTAGGTGTTGCGGATGTAGCCCACCGACACGTGCGTGAACATGGTGTGGCGGGCCACGCTGGGCATGGTGACGGCCGTCACCCGCGCCGAGGCGTCGAACTCGAAGACGTACTGCCGCTGGCTCTGCAGGAGCAGCACCATGGACTGGGAGCAAGGAGGAGGGGGAATAAAGTCCGTCAAAAAAAGAAATAGCATTTTCATTGGTGAATAACAGGTAGAACCAGGAGTGATTTGTGTGTTGCTAAAAAATTTAAGTCAACTACTACTCAAACTTTGCTCTTCAAATCACTCTTTGTTGTTGCACAGGTCAACTTTTAAGTCTTGCACACACACATTTCTTTGCACTATGGTCTTATGTCGTTATGTTTTATTATTTCTGCTATTTTGTAAACTTGTAATTTGTTAATTTTATCTCTCCTGCTTATATATTTTTATATATTTAGTATACAGTACTACCCAGAAAATTAGAATATCCTGAAAAGGTTGTAGTATTTCTGCAATTCAACTTAAAAGGATAATTTGACATATTATATCAACAAATAATATGCAAATCAATATATTTCAAGTTTTTATTTCTTTGGATTTTGCTGATCAGGTCTTGCAGCTTAAAAAAAAAATTCAAATTCAAAAACTCAGAAAATTAGAATATTACATAAAGTCAAATCTTTATGAAAATCTTAATCAGCAAAGTCACAACAAGGAACTGCTTGAGATATGTCAATTTGCGTGTAATGGCTCAATAAAATTTGTTGGTTTCATCTTTTATGTTAAATTGTCAAAATAAAACAACTTTTACTTGATATTCTAATTTTTCGGGTAGTCATTTTTTAAACGCCAACTACACCAAAGCAAATTCCTTGAAGCGTTAAACCTTCTTGGCAATAAACATGTTTCTGATTCTGACGTGCAAAAATGCAGTGCTTTAGTATTAACACTATGCCCATCAGTGGGATTCCTTCAAATTAAAGCAGTCTGTTTTTTATGTCTTCTCATTTGCTGCACTCAGTGCTGCTGAAACAGTTATTTAATGAGTGACAACACACCACTCTTCTTTTCCTCCCCTTTAAATTATATGGGACCTGTGACACCCAGCCCACAGTGCTCTTACTTTGTCGAGGTAGCTGTAGCTCCACACCTTCCCGTCCACAAACGAGCGGGACACGATGCGGCCCTGCGGGTCGAACTCGGTCCTCTCGCTCATGCTTCCCCTCTGCAGGCCGACCAGCTGGCCGGTGCTGGAGTACGACACGTTGACCACCGCCAGGCTGCTGCTCGGCAGCCACATGGCCGGCCGGCCCTGGGCGTCGTACATGATGCGCAGCGTGAACTTCCTGTGGTCGTCGTAGATCTTCTCCGTGCGCGTGTTGCGGTCAAAGTCGATGGAGAGGAGGTTGCGGCCGTGAGCCTGAGGAAGATGGGAAACGAAGCGGCCCGTTAGATGAAAAAAAAAAAGTTATTTTAGATTTGGAGCCGCGTGTGTGTTGGGGAAACAGGTCGAACTCACCCTCAGCTTCCTCCCGAACACGGTGATCTTGCCCTTGGTCTGCTCCTTGCGCAGGCGCCACTCGATGGAGTTGAGGCCGTTGTCGGTGGGCAGCGTGATGTTCCTGCGGCCGATGGTGGGGCTGACGGAGCCGGCCAGGATGTGGGGCTCCGTGTGGAAGCTGATGCCCATGCCGTTGGCGTACATCACCCTCAGGGTGCCGTTGTTGCACAGCTGGTAGCTGTTCCTGACCTGGTCTGCAGGGGGAGAGAGAGAGACGTGAGAGAAGCCAAGACAGGCTTTTTGCTGCCCCCCCACACACACATTTTCACCAAGCGCTTGCTGTTTGTTTTTAAAGGCATCTCTCCGGCTGATCAAAGATCCGTCAATTATTTCTCCTCCGCTCTCGCTGCCTCGCGCTCCGGCAGGCTGCCGTTTCTCCAAACTCCTAATTAAAACGTTGTCAGGTTGAACGAACGAGCGCAAGGCAGTCGCTCTCGACTCTTGACCTTTCGCTGCGGCAACCGACAATTTCTAACGCTCGGCAGGATGGGTCAAAGTTCGCACAGGGAGACGCAAATCCAGCACAATTAAAAAAAATGACGCGGAAGATTCTACGAGTGCAAGTTCAACACTGCTGTCACTCGAGTGTCCTTATACAAGACTAGCATGTCTAAAGCCTCAGCGTCTTGTGATCTTAATTGTGTTTTTCCTCCTTTTTCTTTTCAGTTAAAGCCAGAAGAGAGAACAACAAGCTGCGTATCGCCCCCTTTCTGTTGTGTCTGACTGTAAAAGCTCCAAGCTCTAGGAAAGACGCGCTTCCTCTTCCAGCGCGTTGCAAAATATCCCGTCCGAGTGGCGTCAGGCTGAATTGACGTCGCTATGCCGAGTCGCTATCTGGACAGTTTAATGACTCACTCTCAAAGACGGGAACAGGAGGAGATAAGGACGAGGCTGACGGCCGGGCTAATTCCCTCCCTTGATGTGTGAAAACAGGCGCCCTGATTAAAATATTGCGATTGTGAAGTTCGATACGATTATTTCGGGGGACGGAAAAATATGGCAGATGCAACGAAGTGGCTGCTACCCCCTCTTTATTTATTATTTTTTTCAATGTTCTTTGGTGAAAGGTGAGGTGGGGGGATCAGACGACGTCTCGGTTCAAAGACACGTCATAAATGACAGTAATCCATAGGGCCAATTTGTAATAAAGCTCCAGGCGCATTTTAACAATCCCACAGACAGACAAGTGAAGCCCCCCCCCCGCCTTTTTTTTCCTCTTCAATTCCCATTGACTTGGCAGCGGCAACAGCCCTCAGATAAATCTTCTCGGCTCTCCCTGTCTGAACAACCTTGTAATAAAACAGAGGCGAGGGAGAAGCGGCAGAGAAATGAGAGCTGGAGGGCCGAGGAGAATTCACTGTGCGGGAGTTAATGAAGAGAGCGTGCGGAGGAGAGAGAGAGAGAGAGAGAGAGAGAGAGAGAGGGAGAGAGGGAGACGGTTAAGTGAGTATGTCAGCGGAGGGCCGCTCTCGAACCCACACGGCGCGCTCGGAAACCTTAAATGACTTACGGCCGCCGCCAACGACTCGCTCCTCCCGCCCCGCCCCCCCCGCTGCAGCGCAGGTGAATCACCGCAGCGCGACCGAGAGCCGCTTCTCTCCGAGGCCTTTACGCCAGCCCACACACACACACACCCCCAGTCTGGCATTCACACTTCTGTCACGCACACGTGCACTGGTCAAAGGAGGGGAGCCAATTATTCTTCCTCCCTACTATCATCTAAAAAGAGCAAATAAGCTCAGGGATCATGGGAACTGCTGGAGAGCTGTGTTTGTATGTTGGTGTATATTTGCGTGTGTGTGTGTGTGTGTGTTAAGAGCGAGAGCTTGAGGGATGAGGAGGATTCACTCAACATGAGTTAATGAATTTTTTTTTTTTTTTTTTTTTTTGCTCTGATGATATTCAAAAGCAGGATGATCCCAGCTGGGATTTACAACTATATATTGGTAATTTTACTCAGTGAGAGGGACCAAAAAAGAAAAAAAGAAAAAAAAAAGGGGCCGGATGTGGGTGGTGGTGGTGGAGGAGGGGAGTGTGGGGGCGAATAATCTCCTGGAGCACACACACACACACACACACACACACACACACATAACTGAGTGAAAATTACAAGACTTTCAATTAGAGGCGGCGGAGGCTGCCGCATATTGGCCATCGCAGGAGGCCATGTTTATGAATACTGAAGATTAAGCAGCTCCAGAGTTTGGCCCCTATGTGCAGGCGGGCGGGCGGGCGGGCGTGCGTGTGTGTGTGCGCGTCTCTTGCCAAGACATTTATTGCACATAAACAGGCTCAAAATAATAAAAGAAGAATATAATTTATATTGCATTTTGATTTACAAGCCAATACGCTTTAATAATGACTCCAGCTCAGCATCTGTCCACCCCCCTGTCCCAAACACACACACCGAACGATTCAATTTTCTGGGCAATAAAAAATAAATAAATTCCCGACCGCTTCTCTCCCAGCTTCGCACACCCTACCTTGCACCACGGTGTACGACGCCTCCACGGAGGAGAGGTTGGTGATGACGGTGACGTCGTCGTCCCGGCTCGAGCTCTCGATGTCGATGTTGATGGAGCGCTCGATCTCGCGGTGGAGGCTGGTCACCATGCCCGTCGGGTAGGTCACGTTGGTCAGGCGGCCCTCGCTGTCGTACCTGCCAGGGCGGGGAGCGGCGTTAAGGAGGAAGGCGAGAGGAGGGAAACAGGGATCGAGTGTAGCTTTAAAAGTGACCACCGGAGGGCAGCGTTGCTCTCTATGAGCCGGCCAGGCTGAGTGATTTGGGAGGGAGGGAAAATCGTCTCTGCGGATCCCTTCACGGCGAAGTGATTTGCATGTTTAGTTTGACGGAGTTTTTACAGGTCAGACGTCCTTCTTGACAACACACTTGTATTCAAACCAGTTTAGGGATCTTGAGGCAGCATTTGTTTTGTACAATCTTCATGGAAATTGAACCCAGGACCCGCCAGCCTCAATGCGGGCACTATGGGTGTTTTCCTAGTTGGTCCCTTTCAGAACCTCAGAGTGAACTCAGACCAGTGACTCAGCATATTTTAGTGCATCCACCCCTCTGAAGAGAACCAAACTCAGGCCACCTCCTCAGGTGGTGGAACACTTCCTCACCTCAGAGCTCAGTTCCAAGCCATGTCTCCTCAATGATAGTCTGAGTGTGGGTGTGAGTACGTGAGCCTGTGTATGTGTATGTGTGTGACTGTGTGATTGTGTATGTGTTTGTCTGTCTCTGTATTGGAGGGTTTGGGAGGGTTGGGTTTGTTTTAATTCTCTTTTATCTTTATCTATTTATTTATTTTTTAATTCTCTTTGTTGTTTGTATTTTATTTCTTTGCTGTGAGGCACTTTGAGTTGCTCAATGTAGGAAAAGTGCCATACAAATAAATAAAGTTTAAAAGTTTGAACACAAAGCGCTTCAGGTACGCCTTTGCCTTTTGACACTGTATTTTAGCCCTTCGTACTTGCCGTAGATTAATGACATGCTGCGTCACAAAGTGAAGATTACCCATAATCCATAGCAGTGAAGGCGTGAGTTCTGGAAAATCTGCAATAGTGTGAATAGAAAGAGAGCTGAGACCCAATCGGAACAGAAGTGGACCAGAAAGAGAATCGAGTCCACTTCCAAATGAAGTGATAGTGTGAACGCAAAAAGAACCGAGTCCCTTTTCTCGACTGAGTTTGGTTCTTTACTACTGTTTTTACTACTGTTTGGTTTCTTTACTACTGGTACTGGACTACTGGTGAAGTATTAACTGCTCGGCGACTGACACCCCCACTGTGTCATTTCAGATAAAAACCTATTGACGTCTAGAAAGCAAAGAAAATACTGAAATCACACATTTGGACAGGTAGGAACTGGTGCAACTCGTACTCACTGGTAAAAAGTGGTCCACCCGGTCTCGTCGGCCTTGGTGGCCAGGAGGCCTGTGTTGCCGCTGTAGCCCATCAGCGCCACCTCCTGGCCCAGGGCCGACACGCTGCGCAGGCCGCCGGTGGGATCCAGGCCCAGGGTCACCACCTGGTTCTCCGGCAGCAGCACCAGTCTGATCAGGCCCGCTCCCGCGCCCTGGCCCTGGCCGTCCCGCCGCACCTTCACCGTGTTGTTGCAGTTGTCCGCCAGCACGGCCAGCTCGCCGTCGGGCCCGTAGCTGAAGTTGTACAGGGGCTCGCCGGTCACCAGGCTCACCGTCTGGATGTGGAGACCCTCCCCGTTGAAGACGTACAGCTCCTGCTCCCGCGGCGACGCCACCTCGTACTGCGCCACCCCCCCGAAGCCCACGCTGGACACGGCCGGGCCCGGCCGGTTGGCTCGCACCGCCCGGATGCGGATGTTGTTGAGGTCGGCGATGAAGAGTGTGCCGTCGGGCGACACCGCCAGCGAGGTGGGCGAGTTCAGGCCGGCGTCGGTGGCGTAGCCTTCGTCGCCGTAGAAGCAGTTGCAGTTGACGTCGTTCTTGCAGTCGCAGTCGGAGGGAGTCCCGGCCAGCAGGGAGATTTCCCCGTTAGTGCTCACCTACACAGACGGGAATAAAAAAAAATAGCAGAAGCTAATGAAGAGCTTATGAAAGAAACCAGTCAAAAGAGAAGAGGGGTGGGGGAATGTTTTACCAAAGGCGAAATTCATTTCAAGTTCTCAGAAAAAGCGCAGCGGGGAATGTAAGAGCACCTGAGCCCAATGTAGTATCTGGAGATCTGAAGCACTCTTTGAATATTGAAGAAAACACCCACGCAGCCCCGGCCAGCTGTGCTGCCGGCTCCGCCAGCCGGCAAATTAACTTAAGACGGCGCCAATTCATTCCAGGAGAGTCAGGCAGCCTAACAGCAACAGCGGCAACAACAGTGGCGGCAGCAGTGCCTCACCGCCTCCCTCCGCCTCGTACCTGTCTCACTCGGTTGATCTTCTTCTCGTCCGTCTCGGCGATGTAGAGCACGCCGGTGTGCGACAGGCCGATGGCGGTGGCGCTCTCCAGGGCGGCGTGGATGGCCAGCTTGCTGAGGCTGTAGTCGATGCCCGGCACTTGACAGTGCATGGGCCGGCCCGCTATGATGCTCACCTGAAAGAACAGCAACAAGGCGGGGGAGTTAGAGGGGGTGATTCGGCGATTCGCTGGTGCGTCGGTTAAAAGTTTGGGGAAAGTTTCTGCTCTTGTGGCCCGAGGCTAATTAATCACCATAGCAAAAAAAAAAAATGAAAAAGAAAAAAAAGTTGAAAACTTCCAGAACTTTCAAAATTGGCTGGGAAAAAAGGGGCTTAATTGGGACTAAAAATCCTGTCAGAAGCCCCTATGGTGAGCAGCCAACTACCCCCCCACCCCCACCCCACACACACACACCCCTCAACCCTTCCTCCACAATGGTTCTGCCTAAACTGAAGGAGCCTTCTGGACACGGACCTGGTGGTTCTCAGTGATGCGGAGGATGACATTGTTTTCCAGCACGTAGAGGGAGTTGTCCATGGGGTTCACTGCCAAGTCGGTGGGCCACTCGAGGCGCACCTGCAAGAGAGCCACAGTGAGGCATCAGTCACGCCGTTATTCCAGACAGGTCACTTCTTTCTTTCTTTCCTTTATTTAATTGACCGCAGTTCTGATTTATTTATCCCCTCGGATTCTTTCATCCTGCTCTGATTCAGTCCTTCCCTGACCTCACTGCTGGCAGATCATCACAGCTCAGCACTCGCAGGGCCGTTAGGGTGATCGTCCATCACGCCGCGCTGCCACTCAAGAGCGCCGTACCTGGCTGACGTCCATGCTGGAGTCGCAGCTCAGCGGCCTCACGGCCGTCAGGTCGTTGGCACCCAGCAGGGTGGAGATGATGCCGTTCTGGTCCACCTTGCGGATCATGGTGGCGTCCACGAAGTACATCAGCCCGTTCTTATCCACCGCGATGCCTTTTGGGGAGGGGAGGACAGAAAGGACGCGCGTCAAAGCCCGCAGACATATGGAGTCCACTGCGATGCACAATTTTATTTTTTAATTCACTTGAAAACTGGCGGCTGCGCCTTGACGGCCGAATCGCTCCATGCTTTATGGAATGAGAGCGAGGGGAAGTGATGGAGGGGTAGCGTTGTTTCCGAGATGACTCATCGGGATGCTGAGCCGCGCACGTGCTCGTGCACGTCCTGGAGGGCAATTTCAGACTGCGAGCAGCTTCCTGAGCTGAGGCAGGCAGTGCCTCGCACTCTGCTTCCGCACTCCACTCCTGGCACCTGATTGTTTGATTCTATATTTCGTTTGTTTCGGCTATATTTTCCTGTTTTTGCCGCTCGCCGGCGAAGCCGTGTCAGCCTCGTCATCCTAACAGGCAGCAGGAACTCGGGCCGGCGTGTTTGCCCTGAAATAACTTCTCGGATTAACTCCGAGACACACAGTAGCAGATGGCGGAGGATGCAGCACAGGCAGGAAGGAGGCGTGTGTGTGTGTGTGTGTGTGTGTGTGTGTGTGTGTTGGGGGGGGTGCAGACTCATGCTGAGAGGAGGTTGCGGATGTTTGGTTGGAAGACTTTGCCTGTCAGGTAAGAAGGGAATCAATGGCTCAGTGAATCTCCTAACTCATCTGTCAGAAACACGCTGTGCGCTAACATCCACGGCCGTGCCAAGGAGCACATACGCACACGTGTGTGCACGCACACGCGCGCGCACACTGACAGATAATGTGACATCTTTGACAGTTTGGTGTCACAATGTCCTAAGATCCGATGAGCCTCAAAAAAAAATTACTCCATTAATAAGTTTACCATTAGCCTGGTTTATAACCTCCTTCTGTCTATGTCCTGCTTTAGTTGCAGCACCATCACTGCATTGTTTGAAATGAAAAAAAGTGCATTCTGATTAATGAGCGCTTAAGAGTTAATTAATTCAGAGTTAATAACGGACGTGTCCGATATGACTGTCAGATAGTTGCCTTCATTCACGGTTTACTAAAGTGAAGCTCCATTAGAAAAGTACATCCACATATTTACTTTCATCCTCCACAGCACTGTGTTGTTGGAGGCGCTGGTGATATTTTCTAATTCAAGTAACCGATCTTGACATTTGACAGATTCCACAGAACTTGCTGCTCAGCTCCAATGCTGAAACAATAAATGATACACTAAGACTGCCTGAGACTGAGAAACACTGCGGTAGAAAAATAAATAATGCTTCCACACTGCTTATTAAGTGTCTGAAAGACAAGGCAGGCCAGTCTGTTGTGATACGCCGACTTTTAACACCAAAATAATAGCCGAAATATCCACAGCAGCCGCGGACGGACATGCAAGCTCTTGCTAGCATGCTAAGTTCTGCTAGCATGTCAGCATACTTGCTACACTCTTGCAAGTAAGGTAAGTTTAACGTTGCCAGTTAGCAAGTCTAGTGCGTGTAGTGTCTTCTGACTCTTGAATGACACTGCAAGCGCCGCATGGAGAAATGACCTGTTCTGTTTTTCTTGTTAGCTAGCTCTGTGATAATGTGGCCACCGCGGACAAACTTTCTGCGGAAATCTTCCCTGCTGTGAAACTGCAGAAAAGTTTATATGGGGATTAGAAAACGCCGCCGGAGCCTCCGTGGACAAAGTGGTGAGCAGCAAACTGGGTGAAACTTCAAACCTTCATTTCAAATGAAATTAACCCTTCACGAGTAGATTAGAGGAGCTGATGTCTCGCTCAGGGGCCGCAAAAAACAATTTGCTCCGCGATGAACAAATTGAATCCCGCTGAAAATGTTCTGCTATTACAACTACATTTCATTTGTTTTTAATTATTAATGCAATACAGCAGCGTGCCCAGGAGGTGATATTTTCAATAATGTGTTTTCCGTGTCGGCGGATCACCTTTGGGGCTCATGAGCGTCGCTTCCGTGGCTTTGCCGCCGTCGCCGCAGCGCTCGTCAAAGGGGAGGCACTGCTCGCCCGTCCCCGCCACCACCTCGGCGTTGTCAGACAGCAGGCGACCTCCGGTCCGGGAGCGCACTCGGTAAATTCGGCGGGAGTTGGTGTCTGAGATGAACAAAGCACCCGTCACCGGGTCCACCGCCAGGAAGTATTTATGGGTCGGGTTGTTGCTGCAGTGACAGAAGAGAAAAAGTCAAGATTCTTCTTTTGATTTATTTTTTTTGTCGGAAGAGGCTTCCGAGTGTAATTGTTGCCACATGTAGCCTTCCAAAAAACCCTTTGTTTCATCATCAGAAGGATCTTACCTGTGTCTGAAATCTTTGTTCCTTCAAGGCGAGGGCGGGACATGAGATAAAGGCAGAGCAAAACAAATGTTAATTCACACAGTCTGCGGAGAGCAACCTACAGAGAGCAACACGAGGGTGGCTGTGGTGTGAACAGCGAAATGTAAAAAAAAAAAAGAAAAAATGTTGTGAAACTACCTCGGAGGAACGGCATCTAGAACACTCTATAATTCTTCCCTCATCCTGCTATCCCCTCGGTTCTCACCTTATTTTTCTCGGCAGGGTAAAACGAGCCCTTATGTTTTTATCTATATATATGCCGACTTTCCCTGCTGCTCACGTTTCATCTTTTCAATGTAAAACTTCCCTCTGATCTCACGGCGTCGACTTTTACCTCAGCTCAAGGATGCCGGTGGTGTTCATCGACGGGTAGACCCTGCGCACAAAGTTGAGGTCCCCGACGTAGAGGCTGCCGTCCACGCCCATCGCCAGGGCCACCGGCGCCAGCAGCTTGTTGCCGTCGGCCAGGCCGTTGCAGCTGGGGCAGGAGATGCTGCGCCTGCGGCCGTTGCCCATGACGCTGCCGATTACTGGCGGCTGCTCCGTCACAAAGATGTTCTCGCCGCTTCCCTTGTGCAGGATGCCTGGACAGGTAAAAAAAACAACCAAGAAAAAACATCACTGAGGTCATATGTTGACTGTAAGACACTGTTTAATAATTGGTAGGAAAGACAAGTCTAAACTAAATGGTTGTGTATTTATTTAATATTAACATCAGCCTGAAGTGAATGACGATAATTCCTGTTTTTCTCCATTTTTCAGGTCCAGTTTGGTCGCTTTAAAATTGCTATAAACACAACAAATTGACATTTCAACAGCAAACATCCAATGTTTACCTGTATGAGTGAGACGGTAGACAAGGTGAAAGTTTTTCTTTTCCCCTGAAGGCAGCACTGGCCTTTAACGGCAATTGATTTATTTAAGGGTTACGAGTATTGGGAAGAGTGCACAGACGAAGCACTCGGACAAGTACGTGTAAAGTAAAGTGTGTGTACTTTAACTGCAAACAAGAGATCGGATAGAGCCTTGCAGAAATGTAGGTGGGAATCTCTGCCTTCTTATTTGAAATTATTATTACATTAGGATTTGTTTGCAAAGCTGGGTGTGTGTCGGTTTCAGTCTAATCCAGTCAGTGTATAACTGAAGAAACTGTACTGTGGCCTACTGGTGTTGCAAAGGCTCATAATCAAGCGTGGAGGACAAGTCACTAAAAATACAGAGTACAGCCTGAACTCTGCATTAGTGCTCTGATTGGCACAGCGGGTGAACATCAGCACCTCCCCACACATAGGGCCCAGTAAATACAGATGTAGCAGGTGGTGACGGCCTCCCCCACCCACCGAAGCCAAGCTCTTAAAGGGGAGGGGCAAAGTGTCCCTCATGTCCTGATTGCCTCCCTTCGCCATCATAACTGCTGCTGCTGCTGAAGGCTGCTGGTCGCTGCACACGCTTTTACATGTGAGACGGGTGTATATGCAAAAGGGGCAGGAAAAAGATGAGGCAACTTAAGCTCTTCCCCTGAAATACAGGCATCTGGTCACTCCAGCAGCAGCACAGCTGACACAAGACACTTGCAGGTTGTCTGCAGTGCTGCGAGTTGGCTAAATATACTGTAAGTAGCTAAGAATGCTACAAAAATCATGCTCTCCATTCATAGATCCATGCGTTCTCCTGCGCTCTAATTGTCAATAATGACACTCTGGCTCAGGTTTCCCCACTCAGCTGTTAATCAATCTGTGCATGTTTCCATAGTAATATGTTTGTTTTCCTCCATGCGTTGAAACAGCAGGGAGGCATTTGGGCACAGATTAGCCAGCATACTTGTGAAAAAGGTGCAAACAGAAAGAAACTAAACAATACAGAACTGTGTGGAACTATTTGGGGTTTAGACCTGAAACTCATTAAGTCAGCATATAATCACCTCAAACATCTTAGCCAAACTGCTAAAAATGATTCTGCTGGCAAAATAAAACACTTCAACCAAATGACCCATGTGCTCATTTCATATGGGGATGTTTGAGCGTCGTACCACTGCGCGTGTTCAGGATGTGATGCTTGTCCAGCGACCAGCCGCCCAGGCTGGTGGGATCCAGCTCATAGCCCTGCAGCATCACCGTCCGCTTCTCCCAGAGGATGAGACTGGCACAGGACTCGTACTCGTAGCCCACTGACACTGTAGAGACAAAGAGAGGAGCAAAGAGGCAAAAGTGTTGAGTGCCGGAAAAAAACAACAGAAGAAGAGCCAGAGAGAGAGAGAGAGGGAGAGAGAAAGAGAGTGAGAGAGAAAGAGAGAGACAATGCAAAACTTGACTTGGAGCGTAACCTCAGAACTTCAGTCAAGTCGTTAAAGGTGTGAAACGCAGAGAAGTTAGTTAGCGCCTCCGCCAAAATCTGATCTCACACTCAACTAACACTGTCTCTGTGATTCATCCATTAAAAACCTTGTTAATTGGACTCGTTGTCTTGCAGACCTTTAAGCCTACAGTCTACACCAGCTTCTGAGGGGGAAACTCGTCCGACGGGAAACAATATCCCCATCACGTGAACAGTTTCTTTCTTTTTTTGCTAAAAGGAAGGAAGCATGGTTGGAAAAACAACCCCAATGAGGTTCGCTTGCGTACGCAGCAGAGGCAGCGGCACGTGTGAATGTACGTGTGCTGCGCCAGAGCTCTTCCGTCTGACCAAAGGAGGAGCGGTAAGAAAAAAAAAAAGTGTTTTAACACATCGGCTTTCTTCTCTGAGTCACAACGTGCTCGGCTGCCAGCTCTGTTTTCCAACTCGGCCTCAAACAACACCGCCGCGTACCTGCCTGCATCAGTAGCCAAGGTTATCAAAACATAACCCCATCATGAGTCTGTTGTATATGCGTTATGCAGCTTTCAGGCCATATTAAGAGTGGCTGGCGGGTGTGTTGGGGGAGGGGAACTCAGCAGCAGCTTGCCGCGCACCATTCTGGCCCAGGCAGGAGCCCCCCCAGATGACCACTGCATCTGTGGCCTGACAGCAGGGCTTGGCTGACAGCTTCCGTGAGTGACTGTGACAGCGGGGATGTAATAGCGCCGAGGCCCCTCCTGGACTCTTGCTTTGCTTTTGCTCGCTTGCTCCAGTAGCTCGCCGCTAACTCACCCTGATGGCTAATAACCCTTCACCACAGTTCCGGCTGGCTGGCCGAGCCACATGCAGCTTCCATGAAAAATAGATGTATGAAAAAAAAAAAAAAGAAAAAAGGCTCTTAACTGCGGCTGGGGCGGCGCAGTGGATGGAGGCCGGCCTCCCGGTCTATTATCTCTCCCTTCAGGAACACTAATTAGCACTCCCTCCCTTTCTCTGTCATGGCCGGCGCTGCGCCTTACTAGTTTAAGTTTCAAATGACTGCGAAGGGAGAGAAAGAAGTCCTCCCCCCCGCTGCCTCCTCCTCGTACCGCCTCCTAGCTTCACTCACCGACGGCCTGAGACAGCCCGTAGACCCTCTGCCCGTAGGCATCCGTCTTGTCCCAGATGTACGTGTAGGCCAAATTGGGCGAGGCGTGGAACCACTTCTGGAAGAGGTGGCCCTCCACTGCCACCATCAGGTGGACCTTGAGCAGCCCCATTGACACCACAGCGGGCGTCATGGTCACCTTGAGCAAGGAGCGGTAACCCTGCGTCCTGGAGCTGAGGTAGCACAGCTTCAGGCTGGTGCCGGGCACCTCGATCTGCTCGTGCAGCACCTGGGAGACAAACAAAAAGAGGAGAAGATGACAGGGGAGAAGGATTAGGGAGGATTAGACAAAAGGGGGGGGGGGAGTAATGGGGGTCGCGCTTCCGCTGACGGCTGAAGGACAAAAAAAGAGGAAAGAAAACAATGGGAGAAACAAAGAAATAGAGGGAAGGGAGGAGGCGGGGGAGGTTGGGGAGGCGGATGGGGCGGAGGGGGAGGAGGGGGAGGAAGCTATGGAAGCAAAATGAGAACGTGAGCTGCAAGAGACAGCAGAGAGAGCGAGAGAGCGAGGAGCAGGCGAGCGAGGGAACCAGAAGGGAGATTAGCCGGCTGCCAGAGGTCAGCGGTAGCGCACCTGTGTCTCCGGTATGATGGGTTTCTCCCCTGGCTTGGAGCTGAAGAAGGAGGAGAGAGGGGATGCAATCACAAGAGGGTCAGGCCTGACGAAGCCGCTCAGGTCGCAGCCCGGAATCGTGTTCTCCTCTGTCTTAAGCACCAGTGTGTCCATAGCATAAAACTGGCTCCAGGGCAGCCACACGGTGCGCTCCTGGCTCAGGAAGGGGGCGCGCTCGAACCGCAGCGTCAGCGAGGCCCCGCCGTTAGCTAGCAGGTCAAACCTGGAGAGGTGGTTGCGAGAAGGGAGGCAGAGGAAGGACGGCAGTGAAGTACAGATGGGGACTGACGCAGTGACTGACGCAGTGACTGACGTGACGGTTATTTGGACACTCGCGACTTGTTTGTTTTGTTTTTCCCTCCCGTCTCTCATATAATATTTACTCCGCCGCTTTAGGAATAATTTGTCAAATAAACACCTCCTGGAATAAATTTATTTTAATTATTCAACTGGCAAACAACAGATTTGGACAGGGAAGGAAAAAAAGGCAATCTAGGCAAGCTGTGAAGACAACAGTTTAAATGTCTCTGATATGAAGAATCGAGCATCACAAGACTCAGAAGTCTCAGTGTACATTTGGTTGTATAGAATCCACTCCTGTTTTGTCCTTCTTTTTTTTTTGTTGATGATTTCTGTAAAAAAAAAAAAAACACCCTCAAGGTTACGGATAATTACAGGAAGGGTCACAAGCTCAGAGCTTTGTGAGCGTCTGAAAGTGCAGTGAGTGAGAGGCACTGGCGAGTGGAAGGGAAGGGCACTCATTAGACCTCAGGCAGCAGCAGCCAGCATCAAAACATGTTCATTCAAGTCATAAGTCTGTGGAACCGGTAGGTCACTCCCTGTGAAATACAAGGTCAATTAAATGTTTCCACAAGATGTGCAGAGCCAGACGGGCTAACTGGGAGAAAAAATGTGTTTTTTCCACCCCATCCAAAAAAAAAAGAAGGGGGAAGTAGCAGGAGTGAGGTGCTTAGAGGACCTGAGAAATGAAACACAGAAACTGCACATTTAATGAGTGGAGGTCAGTCTGAGGAGCCATGAATCACATTTTTGAAATAGAATGTCAGGGATGTTAGCCAGGCTCAAATTCAATATAAATTGTAAAGGTGGGGAAACGAGACGGGGGAAAGTCAAATTAAAGCAGTCTCCAGCTCCCACCGAAATGGGAAATCCTGCAGGGGGGGAAGAAGTAAAAAAAAACAACATTGAAAGACGCGTCAATGGCCATTAAAGCAGAAGAAGAATTACACAGTCAGAAAGTGCAGAGTTTCAAGGCTGTTCGGCCCTAAAGTGCCTCTGGTTGCCCGTCTTTACTTGACACGCTGTCAACATTCTCTCCTGTTGCAAAAAGAATATTTCCTTCATCAGTTTCACACAGAGGACAAATGCAAATGACATTGACATATATGGAGTTTTGTTTTTCATTCGTTTGCTATATTGAAATTTTCATGACCAAACTGCTGTTTGAAACCCATCAATGTGTGTGTGTGTGTTGCTGTTTTCTGCAGTTTCCCCTGACATCCTCGCGGGGATTGTCTTAAACACCTAATCTAATCTGACCTAATCTAATCCAAGCCAATCTAATCTAAGATAATCTAATGGAGGCTACTGTGGTGAGGTAGTTTCAGAGTGCCGCGTGGCTGTTGTACATACATTCCGTCCTGCCGCGTCAGCGTGTAGCCGTAGTGCGGGTAGTTGACAAAAGACACGTTCACCCCCACCAGGGGGGTCCCATCTGTAGTCAACACCTGACCCCGGATCAGAGACGCCAAACTGGAAGAGGACAGAGGAGAAGAGAGGGGGTGAGGAGCAAGCGGCAGTCGCATCTTCCGCCCATCACTCATCCGCTTTGATTAATCGCGCCGCCGCTCCGTCATCCAATTTGCCCGTTTGTTCATTACGCTTCTCGTGCGCCGTGCGGCAATTACCGACAATCAGCCTCCACCCACCCCCCGCCCCCCCCGCCGTCTGCGTTAGCTTGCGTCAATCACGCAAACAAAGTATGACAATGTGGATGCACGTGCGTGCGCGGTATGGCGAGGGCGCATCGGCACGTGTTCGCCGGAATCGATACACGGAAATATAATGTGAAGATGATGAGTGTGGAGTCAGCCTGCAGACGAGGTTCAGCACCATGGACAGAGACATAGAGTTAATAAGCACAGTTATTAGATTGTTTTTTCCCCCTTTGGTAGCAGCGATTCAGCGATGTCGCGACATTGTGTGTTCTGACAAATAGAATAGAATAGAAAAGGTTTTCATGTGTTCCAGGGAGTCCATTGCAATTTGTGTCGTAGCGATAATTAGTGCTGTTATCCTTCCAGCATCTCTGACTGTGCAGCTACGTTGCGTCAAAAGCAAAAGCCTGGTTCAATCGTCCTCACGTTGACAGAAAAAAATAAAAAGGCTTTATCACCTATGAACACTGGAAATAAAGCCAAAGAGATGCGAGCTTCCCGCTAAAAGTAAAACAAGCCTTCAAGCACAAAGCATAGAGAGCAACAGGAGTATCATGACACAACAGTGCAGTCTCCCCTCAGTAAACTTCAAAGAGAAACCCTGCTGAGTTCTTTCTTTCACTCCCTGAGTCTGGTCTGCCTTGCTGTAATCATCTTCTGCCATACGGAATGATAAGCGTCACATCTGGAACCAATGGAGGGAGACTAGAAATAGTAACTCAGGGAAAAAAAGTCTAAAGCCTTCTCAACCAGGATGCATCTGGTGACAGTGTTGTAAAAGTCAACGGTCTAATCTGGTACCAAGCAGATGACAGATTACTTCTTTACTTTATTTTTTTATTGTTATCATTTTTTATTTTTGCATATGTTTCTTGCCTACCTGGAGTTGAACGGGTTTTCCCCGGGCAGCGTGTGGGTGCTGTCGCGACCTACGAGCATCTTGACGCGGTCATAGAAGGAGCGCACGCGGGGCTGGGACGACGGGTTCTGCTGGATGACCAGCAGGGGGTCCCGTGAGCCCCGGCAGAGGGGGCTGTTCTGACACGGACTCTGGATGCAGCAGTCTGGGTCCATGCAGTCCGTCAGTCCATCTGGAGGGGAAAGAAAAAGTCTTTGATACATATGGCCATTTTCAATTTCAATTCTACAATTTATTCTTTCAATATTTTGCTTTTTATCCACAATTCCCACTATAATTTCTAATAAAGGGACCAATAAAGGTTTCTTCTTCTTCCTCCTCTTCTAGAAGCCACTCGCTTCATTTTCACCATAATCTTCTATCCTTTGGCGAAGCCCAAACTGACTTTCTTTTTCATTTCTCAGCGCACTGCGAGACTCGATCACCCCCCGCCCCCATCCCCGCCCTCTCCAGTTCACCTCCTTCATTGTCCTTGTTGTCGGCGCAAGAGGTCTCCATCGCCACGCTGCAGCCAGGTCCCCTCCAGCCCGTCTGGCATTCGCAGTGCCAACTCTGCTGCCCCATGGTGCACTGGCCGTTCCCGTTGCACAGGTTTGGACAGCCGTCTGCGAGGGGGACAGAGGGGGGGGCAGGGGGACGTTTCATCAATGGTGGCTCGCGCTTAGCCGCCCGTTCCAGTGCACACGCTCGCTCCGACAGACCGGTTGAACCTCCGTCCATTAAATCACTGTAAATATTGATTGATTGTTCGAGACTTGATTGTCTGCGTGCGCTTCCTTTGCCGTGTCCTGCCTTCAATAAATGGCGCGGCGACAAAGTCGGTGATCACGTATGGCGATGGAAAAAAAAAAAAAAAAAAGCGCTAACACGATGGAAGCTCACCTGATTATCCTCATTGTCTTGTCTCTCTTTTAGCTTTCACTTTATTATTTATGATTCAGCGTATATAATGGGATTCTGATGGCCTGGGAGTATTGCCTTCTCGTGAGAAAATGAAATTATGTTCGATGGGGTGGATGTGTGTGTGTGTGTGTGTGTGTGTGTGTGTGTGTGTGTGTGTGTGTGTGTGTGTGTGTGCCTGCGCGCCAGTGAACCAATAAACCTTAACTTTAGCTTATGCAAAAAGAGCAAGTGGAGCCTGGAGCCCCTGGAGCTGAGAAAGTTTCTCTAACAAGTGTCGCAAGGCCACGCTCAACTCCAGAGTGCATTTAAAGCAGAGGAACACAGGCGCGTTGCGAGAGCACTGCTGAGGAAATTTGCAATCATCGAGGGTAGTGCAAGACTTTTTACAAGCCGCGTCTGGCACTTTCTTATTTGACATTTTGGAAATAGAATAAGGGATAAAACCAGATTTTAAAAAAAAGAAGAAAAAGCGATGACAAATCAATATAAATCTCTGATTCACTGAGAGCTGCTGCTGCTGCCAGCATCAGGTTAGTTTATCTGCAAAACGAAGACAGGAAACCACAAACCAGGGAGTGTAACGCTACCATTTATCTCCTGATCTAAAGGGGTTCTGATGGAAATTGATGGGAAATGAATCGCTTGCGAGCTGAGGTTGAGTCTCTTTTCCACAGCATGTTTGGCAGGTCTCCTTAAGACGCTCTCGTGAAACACTGAGAATGTAAAAAAAGTTAAAAACAAAACAAGAACCTCGACATAACCTCCTCCTGAGGCCTTGGTTTTGTTTTTCTGCTTTGGAGACAGTGAGCACAACCTGCCATCAAAGCAAACCACAAACTGGAATTAGGCTGGAACCTCCTCAATTTTACATGCAATTTATTCTTTATTTTTTCTTTCCCAGTGGATGCATAATCAAATAAACCTCCAACTCATTTCAATCAGTTCACTCCATAGCAATGAGCAAAATGAAATTAAGAACTATCCCTAGCTTATAAACAGAGGCTCAGACATAAAGAAATTAGGGTTATTATTTATTTATTATATCAAAATGATTGGGCCAAACAATTAAACTGCAAAATTGAAAAAAAAAAGATTTTAGATTAAAGGTGAAATTTGGAACTCGGACGCAAGGCCTTCTTGTTAAATAAGAGGAGATACTGGACATATCTGGCCAAGCAAATGAAACATGAGCTGCTAGCCGTCAGGTTTTTAAGACCAAGGCTGGGCTTAACCTCCGCTAAGCTTCGTCACAATCAGGCTCAGGGTTCCGTCTGAGCCGACAGACTGATATGAGAGCCGCATTAATTGAGAGCGCTGAGGGAGATACGAGCCGGGAATATCTCCCGAAAATGTTGCGCGTTCCCTTTGACGCCAATCCGACAACGACGTCTCTTCTCATATTAATGCTGACAAAAAGAAAAATTCTTTCTCAAACTTATTATTATGACATCTTACATTCATACTGAGACAAAAGTCCTCATCACTGTCTTGCCTTTTTTTTCTCCAAACGGGGCTGTTTAAGTGGCCTGTCACAGTATTTTCCCTGTATCGCTCAAAAATCAGACCTTGGCTTGAATACTAGACTGTGTGTTTGCCACAGTATGATCTATGGAGAGCGGGGACGGCATGGGATGGGATGGCGGGTGCGTGATGACACACAATGACAATGTTTTCTCCGGCAACACAAAGAGCCCCCAAAACAAACTTGTCACAGTGATTTCCTCTTCAATAAATGAGCGAACAGGATGCGGCGCTTTAAAGTCGACCCACGGGAGGTGGAGGCAGAGACAGGCTTGACTGATAAAACAATACGTGCGTGCACTCAGAGCCAACACTTTTTTTCCCCCTCACACACACACACACACACACACACACACACATACTGGAGATATGACGTGACATTTTTCCGCCGCCGCCGTTGTCGTCGTCGTCGCCGCGCTACGATTGGACAAAACCACCCCGGCGAAGGCATCATGAATATGAAAATGTTTTCCGCTCGGCCCTGCTCGCCAAGATTAATGAACATATTTTCACTCAAGTTGCACTGTTGGATTTTGCCCTCTAACAAATTGCCGCATCAATAATGCCCCCATGCATTATGAATACAAATGGCGCAATCTAAGCCGTGGCGGCGGCTAAATTAACAGGCATTTCACCCCGATTGGCATTTTATCTCGCGTCGGAGGCGCTCGGCCGACGATCGGGAAAGTCAACAAAAGACTTCGAGAGTGTGAGAGAGAGAGAGAGAGAGAGAGAGAGAGAGAGAGAGAGAGAGAGACAGAGAGAGAGAGAGAGAGAGAGAGAGAGAGAGAGTGCGGCATCTTGAGGAGCGGTGTGGGGGAGGGGCGAGGAGCCGCGGTGGCTTAACTGCATTTTTAAGCAACAACAAGAGGAATCAAATCAAAGGTTTTTATCTTCAATTATGACCATTTTCTGCAGCAGGGGACGGCTGGCGACGGCGTATTAACAGCCGGGCCTGGAATAGATTGTCCCCGAGTATCGAGCTCCGGAGGAACAAAGGCAGTTAGCAGTGATTGCCTGTTAAATGGAGTTGCCATTTAAAGCAGCCAAATACTTATGAAGCGCCCGGACAGGACGATCCATAGTGGGCATTGATTGGCTTTGCCCGGCCGGGTAGGCGGGCGGGCGTTGCCGGCGTGGGGCTGCCAGGCTGCTAGTCGATACGGCCGCCATGCTAACTAGAATAAAGTGGGATTTCAGAAACTATTAAGTCCACCCTCCCCGCTAATGCAGTTGGACTCTGATGAAATAGCCTTAAAAGAAAAAAAAAAAAAAAAAGAAGAGGAGAAGAAATTGCCTTGGGGTTATGGGTCAGCACACACACACTGGTGTGTGGCGTGCGCTCCTGTCGGGGTGTATGACTGGGTGGGGGGAGATAGTGGATAAAAAGCCCCCAGAGGAGGAGAAAGTGAGAGAGCGAGAGAGAGAGAGAGAGAGAGAGAGAAGAGAGAAGAAGAAGAAGAGAAAAAAAGAAGAAATGGGACTCGTGTCGGGCAAGTTTCAGCCGCCTCAGCTTCACTTTATCTGTTTCCAACACTTTCTCCTCGGCAGGCTGGAAAGCAGAAGGCCAGCGGCTCCAATCCAAGACCTCTGCTTATGAAGCGGCCAGATGAATATCCACTCTCACTGATGGACGTCCACTTATCTCCTCCTCCTCCTCTTCCTCTCCTGAATACGCCACCCAGGAAAGGCATTGATGGTTTTAGCCCCTGCGTCTTCTCTGACCCCTTCCTCCCTCTCTGACCCCCCCGACCCACCGCCACCCCCACACAAACCCTCGCCATCTCTTCTTTTAAACTCTCGCACGCCCGCCTTGCTCCCTCTTTAACCCTGCGATTTACCTTTTTTTCCTCTGGGCAAGGCTCTTCATAAAACAATGAGAGCCATTCCATTAAGTGTAGAGGGTGAGAGGACACTCTCCACGGTGCTCCAGGGAGCTGCACTGTCAGGCAATCAGTGCTGCTCCGACAGAGGTTGGGGCTGCGGGGATATGTGTCCATTAAGTATTCCTGCCGTGTGCGCGGCGGACGACAACCTGCTCAGGACCAGGGCCACTTTTTTAAATTTTGCGTCCGTGTTTAAACCTGCAGCACGATTGCGGTTTTCTTTGTCTGATCTGACTTGAAAAATGTTTATTTTTCCCTAGTGGGGCAAAATGAGAAGCTTGGGGAGATAAAAGAAATTCAGGAATAAAAAAAAACAAAAAAACGAATGCTGGTTGCACACAACACACACACACACACACACACACAGACTTGCTCGCCGCCACAAACACCGCCCCCTGTTCTGTGTTATATGACACAACATTAGGGACTCGCATCAGTGACCTATGAAATTCACCAATTAACTCAAAAAGATCTTTACTGCTTTCATCGTTTTTTCCACCCCCTCCCGCCGCCCCCTTGGTGCGAGGCAGCTGCGCTCTGGCAAATCATGAGCGGAATACCTGAGCAGAGTTATGCACTTCCACAGCAGTTAAAAAAAATAGAGGGAATGGAAGGAGGAGGAAGAGGAGGAGGAGGAGGAGGAGAACACTCACGCATGCATCCACATCCACATCCACGGCACAGCTCCTCGACACTGCTGATAGCACCACACGGTGCTCTGTGGCACCCCACAACACACGGAGGCTCAATGACAGCTGCCCTCTGCTTGTAGCGCACCGCTGTCGACCCCACCCGCAAAAAAAAAAAAAAAAAACACGGGGCAGCGGGCAACAAGCGGGGAGTTCTCATTGAGGCCGGCGGCCCTAAAAATCTATGGACATTTAGCACCACAAGAGTCTACAGAGCCAAGCCAGGCCAAAAAACCCACAAAAAATGCAGCAGCTAGCTTCTACCACCACAGGCTATAGTGAAAAAAAAAGCAAAGAACAAAACACCAGAGTCAAGATACGGTACCTGCTTTGTCAACCATGCTCCCATGGTCTGCAGCGGAGGGAAAACGTGCAGAAAAGGTAAAGAGATGTTTGTTTGTTTGTTTGTTTTGCTTGTTTGTTGAATTAATGCAAAAGCGACATCATGCGGAGCTGAAACGAACAACAGGGCGAGCTCAGATGAGCCGGTGCCGGGAGTGCCTGGCGCTAGTAGCGAGGTGCTCTTAGCTTAGCCTAGCTTAGCTTAGCGCCGAGCTGACGCCGGGGCCTGACAGCTCTTTCATCTCAGGTTCATGCTGCAGTCAAAGCTGCCCTACTTCCTGATGTGGGGGAGTGGTGGGGGTGGATGGGGAGATCATAAGCTGTTATTCCCTTGTGTGTGCATATGTGCTTTGGAATATGTGTGTGTATATTATGGGAACTTATTTACACAAATACATAGATAGATAGATACATACTTTCCTCAGTGTGTGTGTGTGTGTGTGTGTGCTCTGGTGCTTCTCTCTTTGTGTTTGTGTCTTTGTGTCTGCGCATCAGACTGCAATCACAGCGATGTGTTGTGTTGTGTTGCGTTGACAGGGAAATGAGACTCGGTGTCTCAGAGCAGTGTGGGTGAATCAAAGGCGTCTGGCACTCCTCCATCCAAAGTGACGGTGATGCCGGGATGAGACGGTGATTGAGTGACATAAAAAAAACAGAGTCCCGCGTTCTCTCTTTCTCTCTCTCACGCTGTCTCACACACCCCCACACATGCACTAATAATGTGGGAGGTCTGTGTGATCACAGTGAGGTGAAGGTTTACCTTGTCATCACACGACTTGCTGTTTAAAAGGCAGTGAAAGGGAAAAAAAAGAAACCTTGATGTCTGCAGTTGAGAAGCAACTTGAAAAATGTCAAAATGCTCTTTTAACTTCCTACTTCCTCCCACCTCGTGGTAGCCCCGCCTCCCCCGCTCCACCCCAGACCTCTTTCACTTGTTCGCAACCTCTCCCACTTCTGAAAAACAGCCGGAACACTGTCAGCCAATCAGGACGCCAACGCAGACTCTTAATTTCGAATGGCTGAGACTAGGGGAGGAATTTTAGGACACTGCTACCTGCAGGGCACAGCAGGGGGGCCATGCTAATGCTCACAGATCAGCAGTTATTTTCTTGTGTCCCACAACCTGCATCAGCCCCTTTCTAGAAAAACTTTTCCTTTTTCTTTTTTTCTCTCTAAACTTTAACATCCACTCCAAAAAACTAAAAAGTTAGTTGCTGGTGGCTGGATAGTCGCAAATCTGTGTATCGACACACACGCACACACACACATCCCCTCACTACACACTCACACACACACTAATGGTGCTCACCGATGGTGCAGTGCTCTCCGTTCCAGCCCTGGTGACACTGGCACTTCCCGTCCTTGCAGGTTCCGTGCTTGATGCAGAGGGGGTTGCAGACGCGCTGGTCGCAGCCCGCTCCCGTCCAGCCCTCCTCGCAGCGACAGGCCCCGCCCATGCACACGCCATGGGTCCCGCAGTCCACTGAGCACACCTCTGACGGAGCCAACAGAAACATATATAAATAGTCAAAAACATTGGCTTCCCGCTTGAAGAAACAGGCTTTGGTGTAGTTGCTATTTCTGACGAGGGAGTATCGCACTGTGGAGAATCTGGAGCGACGCGTTGAAACTGGCAAACACGTTCAAACGCAGTCGTCTAAATGCAACAAATCGATAGTAAGAAGAACTGAGCAGCAGTCCGACGCTTTTAAACTGCAGAAAAAAACAACAACAACAACTCCTTTGACAGGCATCATTGCCTCAGACGGCAAACGACGGCGTCAAATTACTCTGGCAGCCTCCCAGAGCTCCACAATCAAAAACAATCAAAACCAGAATTGAACTTGTTTATAAAAAACAGAAAAAAAGAATCAATACACTGATAGGCTAAATGAACCTTGAACCTCGATCGCAGTATTGTGACGACTGGGTTTATTTGTCCACCTCGAGTCGCTGTGACCTGCAACGGCCTCGAGGGTGCAGTGCGCAGCTAAATGTGACAACGGCGGTGGTGCAGATGTTCAGGGTGCAGATGTTCTGACGAGCGCCCGCTGAGGGCTCCTGCTGCGTGGACCAGTGTTGGTTTTATTCCCTGAAAGCGAAGCGTCGCTGCACCGGTAACAAACGCAGGAGCTCGAGCCCGTCAGCCGGAGACAGGAAGCATCACGTCGTATTTTTTTTTTTTTTATATTCAAAGGGTGGCAGTGGGGAATTATAAGCAACAAACACAGGAAGTGACTTCAGGCGCCCATCACTCCCCTCTTTCTTCTCTCTGCTTTTTCTTTTTCTTTTAAACTGAAAACATTCATGGAGTTTTTTTTTTTTTTAGTTCAAGAAACCTCTCAACTTTTGAGCTTTTCATATATTTCTTCACCTTCTGTGGGTCTTCTCAAAAAAAGTACGCCAAATCCTAAAAATACAACAAATATTTATGAAGTGTTTCACTCTTGCCATTCATTCTCCTTCAAGAGCAAAAATGACTTTTGCTAGAACAGCGGCGTTGCTCTCATGCAGGACTGAATCACTAACTAGGTGTGTGACAAGTGCTGTGGCCACTTCCACTTCGTCTTAGATTTAATGCACTATTTGCAAAAGAAATCTCATGGATCCATTTTATTAGAATGGAAACATGAAATTTTGGCATTTTCAACGCATGCCTTAATCAGATTTCTACACAACTTTCAGCCTTGGACAAGGTGTTATTTTTTTAAAAACCTATACAGAAAATATGCAGACCATATTAACACATATATCATAACAGAGCCTGACTGGATTGGATGAACCTTGATTGATCGCAGTGGCTTACGGCTCTCCTCAACAGTTTCTTCCCCAAGGCCATAACCATCCTACAGTCAAACATGCACTGACTTTATAGTCCTACCTCGGGACTGTCTCCGTGCCCTACAGTACACTGTGAGACATCATATTGTGCATGTGTGTGTGTTCTTGTCTGTGCAGTAGCTCTATATATTTAAATTCTGTTCTCTGTTGAGCTGCGTTGTATCGTTATGTCCTACTGTTATGTCGCCACGTCCTATTGCTGTGCACTGATGCTGGAGTTGCTTTTAATCTCATTGTACATTTGTATAGCGACAATAAAAGGCGTTCTATTCTATAAGATTCTTCATGAGATCCAGACTTGCTTGCATCCACGTCTCAGCGAGAGCACCGCCACGGTTGTCCCTACCCATGGAGCAGTCCGGTCCCATCCAGTTGGGGTCGCAGCTGCAGAGGCCGGTGTCTGGTATGAAGGCCCCGTGGCCGTGGCACTGGTCGGGGCACTGGGCCCTGGGCAGCTCGCAGTGCAGCCCCCCCCAGCCGGGCTTGCAGTGGCACTCCCCGTTCACGCAGATGCCGTTGTTGGAGCACGTGGGGTCCAGGCAATCCACTGCGAGGAGCGGGACAAACAGCAATATGAGGGGAAGAAAATATATAACACACAGATTGAATAATAATAATGAAAACAGACGAAATAGAAAAAAATATAAATCAAAGTTATTAAAGAAAAAAACACACACATATACACACAAAGCTGGTAAAAACATCACATCAGAGCCGAGGTTAGAAAACAAATTAAACGTTGCGACGCGGGACATTTTTCATTCTTTGTGTACGCGGAAAGATAATGAAATAAAAGGCTTTTTCCTCCTCCGCCAGACGTATTACTAAGGCAATTAAAGTGCACAATAATGAATAGCCGTGTCTGTAATTAGGGCTAGCGCGGCAAAATGTGCACGAGTGGGGAAAGGAGTCGGTGTCTGCGGCGAGCCTCGCTTCTTGGCGCATTACGCAGCGCGTGCGGTGCGATGCGGGGTGGAGCGAGCGCCTGCGCCGGCGTGCACGTGCGTCCGCGGCGGATACACGGGGGAGAATGTGACGCTGTCAGTCTGCCAGCTTGACGGGTGGCGCGGAGGCCGAGCGGTGAGTGAAAACCAATTTGACAAATTACCTCCTCCCGGCAAAGTGCCCACTCACCCCTCCAACCTCCCCCCCAAAACCCCCCTCCCCTCCCTCCCTCCCTCCTCCGGCCTCCTCAGCACTGTCCGGGTCACTCCCAATTTCTCTCTGCCTGACACCTCTTTACTCCTCCTCCTCCTCCTCCTCCTCCTCCGCCTCCTCCGCCTCCACCACCTTCTTGGGTGTCATTGACCCCCGTTGTACACCTTCACTTAGTCACACACATGCACGCACACACACACACTGGGGGAAAGCGTCACATTGGGCGTCACATCATCGCCGCCGCCGCTGGCCTCCTTTTTCTGTTTGCCTGGCAGAAACGACGGACGGCGGTTTATTGATTTTGGTGTCGCCGGCACTCCAGGTAAATTGTTTGAGGGACTCTGCGGCAATGAATATCAGATTTGAGAGCAGAAGAGTGGCGGAAGTGAGGGGGGGGGGTTGGATGAGAGGGATATGGAGAGAGAGAGAGAGAGAAAAAAGATGAAGAGCAGGGAGAAAGTGCTGACCTGGTTCTCTGGGCCATGTCTCTGGACTCCTTCTGACCGTGACTCCTCTCCTCTACCTCTCTTCCCTTTTGTCTTTCCTTCCTTCCTTCCTCTAACCCAACGTCACTCTTAATGCTTCAGCTTTTTCCCTTTCATCGTACACATTCACCTCTCACCACGCTCCCCCACGCCCCCTGTGAACTTCGGTCTTTGTGACTGTGGCTGGCTGATCCTGCTCATCAAGGATCAATAGAAGCGATTTGGCCTCTTTAATAAAACCTCTCATGTGTTTTTTCGCTCGTCGTATCGCGCTTCATCTGTATATAAGAAGAGAGAGAGAGAACTGCCTTCTGTGAATTTGATAGTTTTTTGTACTGTATGTATGTACATTTATACAACCTTTGGCAAAAATCCTGGAATCACGAGTCTTGGATGATGTTATTTAAAGCGGATGAAAGTGTTATTTAAAGCGGATGAAGCCACATTTTTTTCTGAATTTCTTTTTCTTAAAGCCAGAAAGTTGCCATTTTAAATGACTTTAGCTTTGTGCCATGTCTGTGGTCTGTTTTTTTCCTCCTACAAAATAAAACAACTGAATGAACATCCTCCAAGACCGGCGATTCCATCATTTTTGCCCGGGGTTGTATGCCTGCGTGATGACCTCGGGGAGATTAGCGACCACAGCTGTGGAAGCCATCATGGGGATCTGAATAAAAAGATGATGCAGTGTTGAGCCGTTCGAACCTGAGTTACACACACAGTGTTTGTGCAACCAGCGGGATGTACGTGGGCGAGAGAGGAATAAAAAAAAAAAAAATGAAATGATCCTGCATCCTCCTGGAACCGAATGCCACCTCGGTGAAGGAAGCTCACCCTCGGCGCAGCTCGGGCCCTTGTAGCCGATGGAGCAGATGCAGTTGCCGTCTGTGCAGGTGCCGTGGCCGCTGCACAGCGGGTCGATGCACTGCGTGACGGGGACGTCGCACTCGGGCCCCTTCCAGCCGCTGTAGCACACGCAGGAGCCCTTGTCGTACTGGCCGTTGCCGCTGCACAGCACCGGGCAGGCGGCTGGAGTGGGGGAGACAGAGAGAGAGAGAGAGGAGGCGGGGAGGAGGAGATTAAAAACCGAGAGGAAAACAATTAGCAGCCTCTTAAGAGATCCTCAAAGCGGCGATAAACAAAAACAGAGAAGAAGCAAGGGGCCGAGCAAGCGCGGGGCCCCCACCAGTGCCACCGACATTCCGGGGAGGTGTCTGTGTGTGTGTGTGTGTGTGTGTGTGTGTGTGTGAAGAGGCTGCAGAGTGGCAGCGGCATGAAGAGTAATTACAGGCAGAGCCAACTAAACTATTCATCAAAGCTGTCTATCCCAGGTGAGCAGGGTGGTGGTGGTGGGGGGGGCTGGCTGGCGGGGGCTGACATCCTCCATCAGTCATCCTGTCTCGCCTCCACCTCGGGCCATGTGCAATCTCACCGCCACCGATCCAACCCCCCATCCCCACCTCACCCACCGCTGCTGCTTGACTCCGCCCGGCTGAAATGTGGCCGCTCGTCTCAATTAAGTACCAGGGGCGGAGAGACTCGTCTTCCATCTCTTTATTTATTTATCCTGCACGCACACACACACACACACACACACACACACAGACACACACACACACAGACACAGACACACAGACACACACGCTCGGCAGTGGCCGCCTGCCAGGTACCTTTGGAGCAGTCCATGCCGTGGAATCCTGGGAAGCAGTGGCACACGCCAGAGTTGCACTCGCCGTTGCCATGGCAATTGCGCGGGCACTCTTGCACTGAATCTGTGAAAGACGACAAAAAAAAAAAAAAAAAAAAAGTGAGACGAGAGAAGGAGGAGGGAGAGAGGGAGGGAGGGGTGAGAGGGCGGGGGTGGTTGAGAGGGAGGGAGGCAGTTTTGATGGCGAGCATCAAAGCGGCCGATTAAATCTCTGGCAACATTCATCCTTTAAGTTGAGTCGAGGCGCCGCGCGTCGCAACGCGGCGGCCCCACACTTCAAACGCAGTTTTTTTCTTTCAAGATTCCACGCTCAACCCCCCGCCCACCTCCTCACCCCTGTGCTTTTTCCCCCTGCTGCCATGGTTAGAACGAGGAGGGAGAGAGAGAGAGAGAGAGGGAGGGAGAGGGAGCCGCACCCGACACCCCACATCAGCTCTTCCTCGTGAATCCACTGCCAGTGTCCTCTTCGTCAGAGACTCCAGACAGTCGGAACCCCCCCCAAACTGACTGATTCCTCCCATGAATGTATTATATAGAACTGGATACCGGACTGGCAATATGGCGGCGCAGAGTTTTCCCAGTGGCCACTCGAGGTACTGCAGCAAAACAAAATCCCTTGGGTCCAAAAAGCATTTTCCCCAAAGACTGCAATACAAAAATAAATGCATTTAAAACGGCTAACAGGACGACTGTGACCTGAAACACGATTCATAGGAAATCTTTCTATCCATCCTATCTACCAGTTCAGGTCTTTTAGTCTTTTAAAGAAATGATAGGCCAGAAAATGACCAGAAAAGAGACGTCGTACATGCTGTGATGTTCTGATTGGCTGTGTCCTTACGTGTCTGGAAGTGATGTTCTCCGGTTCTGATTGGCCAAAAGGATCATGTGAGTTACAGAGGCATGATGGGAAGTGACGCTACTGCACACGCTATATTGCCCCCCCCCCCACACACACACATCGACAGTCTTGACGCCTTATTTTCTTCCTCCTCCCCCTCCTTCTCCTCTTCATCCTCTTCCTCCCGCTCCCCCTCTTCCATCTCCTGTACACCATTTCCTCCTCATCCTGCTTGTTTACTCCTCGCTCCAGGTCATTAATACTTGATCGAGGTGCGGTCGCTCCGGCCTATCTGGAAAAATTTTAAGTGTGTGTGTGTGTGTGTGTTATCAGGGCTCCATCTCACTCACACTGGCTCCTAACCCACTTGGAGGAGGGACACAGGGGGTTTAGGGGGTGTGTAGGGGAGGGGTTCACACTGAGAGTTGTGATTTTGGACTTCAATCCGTCTCTTCCTTCTCCATCCCCGTTGTTTTTTTCAACTGGAGCGTCCACTCATCAGACACAAAACGTTACCCGGTCCTTCCACACTGTCCCCCCCCGCCCCTGAGTCTGTCCTTCCTCAAAACCTCAGACCCCGGGCGTGCTTCCCTCTCACCCTAATGCCACTCTGTCTTTCACTCCCCTCTTCACTCCCTCCTCCTCCTCCTCCGGTCCTTCACTCCTCTTCACTTCCATTCAGGCTTTTGCCCCCAACGCCGCATCTTTCCTGCAGCTCGCCACTCTTACGCCCTGTTCTAATTCCACCCTTGCCGCCTCTGCCTCCTCCTCCTCCTCCTCCTCGCTGCTGAGAGCTCTGCTGCCAGATATTGATGCTGAAGTATTCTTTCATTCAGCTCCTCTCTCTCTCTCTCTCTGTCTCTCTCGCTCCCTCTCGTGCTTCAAGCACGAGTTTAAATTTTCTGGGACACTATTTGGGACCAAAAATATCACATTTTTCAAAGTTTGCGGTGATATTTCGTTTGGCTCCATCTGTTGGCTGCTTTCACATCCAGCTCCAGACAATTGAGTTTCTGCCACTTCATGGCTTTGCATCACTTTTTACACATTCACAAACACTGCGGAAGTGATTTTTGCACCCTCTTACTGTGTTTTGTTAATGAATGAATATTTTCAATTTATTCTGCTGTTTTTTGGCAGACACCAATCTTCAGTCTGAGCCAGTCTTGACTCTTTAACAACGCTTTTAATAGCAAATAAGCGGCGCTGTTAACACAGGGGGGGAAAAAGGCCTTTTGTGACTCAAAAAAACAACAAAACCCTGCCACTTGAGTGAGTGTCTGTTCAGGTCCGGAGACAGCGTGCATGAGAAGAGAATTCTAAAAAAGAGAAACTCAGGGTTTTGTATTTGTGTGAGTGGGCATGGTGGCTTCAAGGCTATCTTAGCAAGGCTGCACTACTGCTGTTGAAGATGGAAGAAAACAGAATGCTACCACTGCTTTTTGATCCGTACGTGCACTATAGTGACAAGACGTGATCGATATTCGATTGCAGAAAAAAAAAAAATGCACAATGAGCCTCACAACTGCTGAATGCACGTCCAACTGTTCAACGTCTCAGTGTTTGCACCACCTGCTGTCCTCTTGACAAGGAGATTTGCCGCAAAAAGAAGCCAAACTGATGCGTCTGACCGGTGAATGAGGCACCAAATATTCTGGTTCAGTGTATTTCAACAGCTGCCTTCATCAGTCTGGTCCCATTTTGACGTTAAGACCCAACGCAATGCTAACAAAAAGATCAGGTCCCAATTCATTGAAAATTATGTTTGTCATGGTTTACCCTCCACTGCTGTTTTTGCTTCAAAAAATTATTTGAGATGATGAAATTTCTTGGCTTAAATGTTATATTTATGACATAATTTCATAAATATATTATCCCCTTTTCGCTCTAAAAGCTGAATATGCCTCACTTTTCTGTGAGCACTGTGTGTCAGGAACACTACGGACCCATTTTGAAGCGCTACACTCTGCTTCTGTCCTTCAGTTTGAACACAATAGATAAATTAGCCAGGTTATCTTGTAAATCAGCCGCACAAGCTAAGTGTAACTCTCGCCGACTCTCCTGTATTACATTCCTCTTCATTCTTCTGCTGCCCTCCAACAAATCAAAAGTCTCCCGTCGCTCTCACCCATGACGTTGGTGCTGAAGGACACGATCTCCCTCTCCCGGCCATCGTTGTAGAAGGCCAGGTGCCAGGCGCCGGCGTCCAGGTACTGGACAAACACTGCCTCGTTGAGCACCACTGTCTGGATGCTGCGCCTCTCGCGCGGGGACTCCACCACGCTCCACTTCTCCTTCCCGTCCAGGCGCTCCATGTAGTCGTACTGCAACAAGTGAGGGCGGGGAGATGTGACTTTCAGCCGCGGCGCTGACAACTTTAAAGCACTGTGAAAAATGGCCGATTGTTGCGGAAGATTAAAAGACAGGGCTAAGCGTGGCTGGCAGGGAAGAGGATGAAGAATGAGGCCGAGAGATCCTTGAGGGCTGTCATTCTCTTCGGGTCCCTCCAGAAACACCACAGAGTGTTTTTTCTCCCCCGCTTTTTTAATTTCCGCACACACACCTTGGCGGCGGCTTAAGCTGGCTCGGCCAGCCAACTGGTTATCTGCAGGCAATTATCCCATTCTTTAAACCTGCTCTTAATTGAATAGTTTTCTAATTAGTGAGAGGCAGTTAAAGTTACATTACTGTGAAATTTAATTAGGTATAAATGTAAGACTGAATTAGTTTTTTCAAGCAACTGTTGCAATGAATCACAGGAGGAATTCTAGGTCTTCCCATGACGCTGAAAAGTTTTTTTTCTCTTTAATTTAATGAATTCTCCATTTGTTGTAGGCATCATAAATATAATAGGTCCCTAATTTACAGATTTTCACTGATCCTCACAGGTCCACTAGTGCTTTGCTACATTTTCTGCAAAAAGAAACCCTACCTGTGCGTGCGAGGGGGGCAGTCCCTTGCGAATGTACACTCCAAACAGGGCATCCTTGCCCAGGGAGATGTTAAACTTGAGGAACTGTGGCAGGCTGAGGTGAAGCAGGGACCTCCAAAACACCCCCGGAGGAACTTCTTGTGTCACGCGCCTCCCGACCTCCAGGCTGCCTGTGTCTATGCTGCTGTTGCGGCCTGCCCACGGACCTGGAGCGAAGGGGAAAGAAACTGCATAATCTGTGATTGCGGGCTTCGATTGTCAGAGTCAACAGACAATCACTGCAGATTAGAGAAAATAACGTGCTGCAAGAAAAATACAAAAACAAATGCCATGGCTTTTATTGGGACTGCGGAGCACTGTCGGCTGCGTGCGGCCGCAGTTTATGTCGAAACGAATGTTGTTAATACGCAGCTGTGGGATGCAAAACGATGCCTTTGTAGGCCGAGCCTGCAGGACTGCAGACTTTGTTGTCTGGGCTAAAAAAACCAGACCGAGCGCGATAGAGCTGCAGGGGCACAGCTTTCCCGAGCAGACTCGCTGACAGGCGTGCACAATGAAAAGACACAGCATCCCACAATCAGGTCAGTCATCTGCTAGCGGAGTGTTGGGGCCCCAGAGAGAGAGGGAAAGAGAAAAGAAGAAAGAGGGCCACGTCTGTGTGAACGCTTGTGCGGCGAAAAGCAAAAAGAAAATAAGAGAAACAATGAGAGGAACAGTTGCAGCATCTGGCCGAGACGGCTGGGGAGCACAGGCGCAGCACAACGGCCCTCTCATTAATGCAGAGCACAGACACAGAGCGGCAGCCCGCACGTATTAATAGTACATGCCGCGTGTGCTGCGAGGGAGATTGCGAGAGAGAGAGCGAGAGAGAGCGAGAGAGGAGCAGATAGATGAGTGGTGCGGGGGCCCGAAAGAGAGAGAGGGAGAGGGGAGAGAGAGAGAGAGAGAGAGAGCAGCGGCGGTGCAGTTGGTGTTTCACCTCGCCGAGCGACCGAGATAAAAAAAAAATAAAACCTCAGCCGACACATCTCATCAGAGGGCTCCAGCAGCAAACACACTGATAGGCGAGGACCGCGTCATGAATTATGAACACGCTGTAGTTTGGGACTAAAACGCTAAACATTTAAAAGCCCCTGAAGGATAATGGCTGTTTTTTTTTTTTTTTACCCCTCCACACAGACAAACGCTGCTCGTCGTGTCCTTCAGCACTTTCTGACTTTCACGCACGAACCGCCGCCACACTGGCGTCTGTGGCACTCGTCCTTCTGGCCCATTTGTCGCGGCTGAGGGCCAGAAATGGACGGTTTATATTTTGCGGCAGATAATCCTTGCGATTGGTGGGGGGCTATTTCCAGTGGCGGATTATTGCACATTTAGCGTAACCGCCGAGGCCCGACTCACAGGAATCTGTGTCTGTACGTTATTGAGCGGAGCTAAACTGGAGTGGCCAATTGCTGATTTTTGCAAACAGGGTTGTTCCCCTCAATGTGTTTTCATTTTCGGAAATAGCCACGGCTCCACAAAGGGCACAAAGGGAACGGATGGCTTCAAATTTATTGCTGTTTTCCTCTCTTTTAATGGCGTTTGTGTAGAAAAAGAAAAACATTTCATGGCTTTGCTTCATCATTTGAAGACTCCTGACCGGAGCTCCGGAGCTCTGCTTTTCTTTTCTTTTTATTGCCTCGTCTTGCGTAGAATTTGGATTTGTGAGTTTTGTGAGGCTGGGTCTAGCGCCAGTTCATACCTCGACCTCCAGAGGGCAGTGTGGCCACGTCACTGTTGACAGGCAGCCCGGCTCCCAGTCCGTTGTTGCGCACGGGGCCGTCGGACGGCTTCAGCTGCCACGTCAGTCCCAGTATGTTGATGGCTGAGCATGGGGAGGAGAGACAGACAGAAGGAGAGCGGGGCGGCTGTGAGAGGACACAGAATCCAAAGAACCCGTCACGGCGGCAAAGAAACACTCCGCGTGTCATCCGCCATTAACACGGCGAACCGCGCTGCTATTGTGCTCGTGTCACAGAGAGAGAGAGAGAGAGAGCGAGAGCGAGAGAGAAGAAAAACATGCTAAACAAAGTGGCGGGTGACCTCCTGCACAAGAAAAAAACCCTCTTTTAACGTCTTTCAAAGGTGGCAACATAAGCGCCATAAAAGGGGGCTGGCCGTCTCGTCTTGTCCTTACCTCAACCTTTCACAGCATCAGACAGTCAGCGACTCCTGCTTTCATTGAGAAGGCTTGTCGCCGCGGTTTTTATTTTTTTATTTTTTCGGCGGGGAGCAGTGATAGATTGGTCTCTGAGGAGAATTGCTCCACCAACTCTTTCTATCCCCCTCTTTCGCTTGCGTGATGGTTTTTTTTTTTCGCGCCGGTGTTACGGCTCCTCGCGTGTCCTCCCTCCTTCAAACCCGCCGCCTTTTCTTCTTCTGGCAACGCAAACATGACGAGGGCTGAAGGGCTGAAGGCTTCAGCGCCGTGCGGGTCAAAGTGCAGCTCGGCAGTTACTCTGACAGCTCGCCTGAGACGCGCGAGCCTCGACGCACCTGCAGTGCGGTGTGCGTAAACACGATGCCTGATTGTGCGTCATGCATTATGTAGGTTTATCCACACACACACACACACACGGTCCTCATAACACCTGCACCTGAAGCCAGGGAATCAATCTCTCGCCCTTCTTGTCAGAGTCTATCTCCGCTTGCTGGAGGTTTACGCACACACACACACACACACACACACACACACACACACACAGACAGATACAGATATACACACACATACTCACTAGGGGATGAGTGTAAAAGTTGCAAGAAAATGCGATGTGACGCGGCTCCAGGAGGCACTGCTGGTGAAAACTCATTCTCACCCTCCGCCGTCCTATCTCTCACCCCTTCTTTCTTCTCTCTCCCTCTCTTTGTTTATTCCCTCTTTCTCCCTCTCTCTCCCTCTCTCTCTCTCTCTCTCCCCTCCTTCCTTTCTTCTCTGCTCCTTTGCTCATGGTCAAAGGAAAGCGCTGACACCTTGGCTGCTGCCCGGCCTCCGTTGTCAGCTCTTTTTTATTTTTCTCGGGGAAGAATTGGGGGGTGGTGGTGGTGGTGGTGCGGTGGGGTGCTCGGTATGAGGAACAAGAGGGGTTCGGGAGTGAGAGGCGGCGGTGGAGACTCGCGGAACCTCAGGTGTCCTACCCCCCCCCCCCCTCTCGCCCTCTCCGCTCTCATCACGCTGACCTTCATTTTCCTTTCACTCTTCCCCTTTTTCTTCCTCCCTCTTATCTCTGCCTGTCCTTCCTTGTCGGACGCGCAGACACTCATTGGGCGCGCAGACACAGAGCCCCCCTGCACGCACGCACATATACACACACACGCACACGCGGAGATGGTATCACAGGGGCAGTCGATGGAAAGATTACCAATTGAATCAGCACGAGACAGTCGGCAATAGTCAGCCCATTGTGACGGCGCTCCCAATCTAGGTCATCACTATGAACACATCACACTGCCTTATTGTTACCTTACCGACTGTGCACGTGTGTGTGTGTGTGTTCGCTGATTGCGCGTGTCTGAGGGTTGGGATAAATGTTTTGTTCTGCAGAATAAATCTTTTTCTTTCCAATTTTCTCCTCCTTTCATCTCCCCCCATTTTTTCCCTCCGCGCTCGCCCATCCCGCGCCGCCGACCAATAGGTGGCACTGTTACTCCTCGGCAACGGGAGCGCGGCGACGCCGCTGCTTTGTCAACAGGTCTGTGGTGTTTGCAGCCACGCGGAGACGCACGCACACACACACACACACACACACACAAAAGGCGAGACAGAGACAAAGAGCGACACTTGTTACGGCTCCTCCATCAGCGCGAGCCCTTCAACTTGGCGAGGGTGTAATTTTAGCCAACGTGAACTGCCGAAATTGGTGTATTAAGCTTTGTGTTGCCATAATTTTGGGCATTTTCCTTTCGATTCATAATTGCCATAATTACTGTTTCTGAGGCGGCGTTGTGAGGCTTTATTAAATGCCATGCCAATAAAGTCCGCCTGAATTGAATTTTGACTGACAGACACGAGGAAGAAGGGCAGAGATGAGACGACTGTGGGGGGCGGGGGGCTTCCTTTTCAATACCCATGTTTTCACTCAATCCCTTTTTCTAAAAAGACCCACAAGCACTCTCTCTCTCTCTCTCTCTCTCTCTCTCTCTCACACACACACACACACACACACACAAAGATCAGAGAGGCAGGTTTAACAAGCAAACGAGTTTCAATTAAAAATAGATCAGATGCTCCGCGAGAATTTTTTTTGATGTAATCCCAATGCATAATTCAGACGGGCAAAGCGCTCGCCTGTATCATCTGCAAATACAGCACGGCTGAGGCAGCAGCAGCAGCAGCAGCAGCAGCAGCAGCAGCAGCAGCAGCAGCAGCAGCAGTCCCACCGCCATGGCAAGAATGACAAAGAAAAAAGAGAAAGAAAAAGAAGACGGCAGTGACACAGAGCGACGCGTAAAGAGACGGAAGAGCAGGAGGAAGCGGGCTGGCGCGCGGCCGGGGCGCGGAGAACGGGGAGCAGCGGTCAGGAGCTCTTGAAGAAACTGTTACGCAACCGGGTGAAGGAGGAGATGAGAGAGAACGCTGGAGGACAGCGAGAACTGAGAGAATATTAAAGAGCATATAAAATCCCTGGAGGGAGGGAGGACGGAGGGAAAAAAAGAGGAGGAAAAACAGGCTAGAGATGATGCTGCAGAGACGGGGCAGGAGGGAGGGGGGGAATGAATCAGGAGGCTGCGGCGATGAAAATGAGGAAGGGAAGAGATTTAAGAGATGAGCGGCCCGGTATTCATTGACTAGGAGGGTTAGAAAACGCTGCCGCTTCTTCTTTTCCCCCCCTTCTTCCCGACGCAGGCAGGCCGTCAGAAATCCTCACGTCTGTGAACGTGTGCATGTTGCACACACACACACACACACACACACACACACACACACACACAGAGGTTAGCGAGAGGTTAGCAGAGACAGAGGTGACTTTGTGGCAGCCACTGTTCCCGACTCCCCCCCCCCCTCCCGCCGCTGCAGTTTGTTGCGACTCCGCTGCCCATTCCCCCGGCTCACCTCAACCATATCATTGCCTATTTAAATGCCGCCGCCTCCCGCTGAACCGACTGTATTGCCTCTAATTGCGCCGGAGAGGGAGAAAACGACCTCTCACGTGTATTTTGTTTGTAATCGGTTCCAACGCGCCTAAAATTACACAAAGAGCACCAGGAGCACGAGCTCTCTCTCTCTCTCTCTCTCTCTCTCTCTCTCTCTCTCTCACACACACACACACACACACACACACACACACTTTCCTTCACCGTCTCCCCTGGCCGTCCCGATAAATGCATATTAAGTGTTCTAATTCACCACTAAATTAACAACTCTGACCTCAATTAGGGTGTTAATTGTAGCCAGTCCCCCGTCCTCGGCCCGCCTCCTAATTGGTTTAGGAAGCCGCCTCCCTTCCTCTCTACCTTTAGCCCCCACCCCACCATGAAGAAGGCCCTCATTTGGTTGGTAGGAATCATATTGTGCAAAAAAAATAAATAAAATAAACGCACACAGTAAAACACACCTTTGCTGTTTTTTCTTTCCTTGTACGACTTCCTCTCCTCTACCTCCTACTTCAGGACGTCGAGTCTGAAGAAAGCAAACTGCGCCGCTCCCGGCGGTTTTCAATATTCAAGGCAGTTTGGGATATTTCTTCGACTTTGTCCCAAAAAAAGAAAGAGAGAGAGAAAAAAATAAAAAAAAGCTCTTATGTAGTCTATAAATAAAGCAGCGTTTTCTCTCTCTCTCTCTCTCTGCTAAGTTGTGAGGGCGCTGCTTGCTGAGATCATTTAGAGTCTCAGACGGAGCGACGGGGGCGGCGGTCGGCGTCTGCCCTCGGGGGTCATATGCACTGAGAGAGACAATTTGTCCGCTTCGCGTGCGCGCTTGTGTGTGTGCGCGCGCGCGTCTGCATATGCATGCCTAGAAAAAAAAAAAAAAAAAAAGCTGCACGGTATTAACAACAGCGCGCACTGCAAACCCCCAACGGGCAATCTTACTCGGCTGATGCAACTGAACTGTAATTGACTGCAACACAAAAGGTTATGCGAGTTGCTTGCGTTTGCCGGCCCTACCTGCAAAAAAAAACAAAAAAAACTGTCTTGGGGAGAGGAAGACGAGGAGGAGGAGGAGGATGAGGAGGAGGATGAGGAGGAGAGAGAGAGTGAGACAACAAAAAAACAGCCACTCATCGCTGAAATGTCTCCCCTTATTGGAGCTGAAATATTAAGAAGGGCCTCGGCACAGTGCGTGATGGGGCCAAATGAAAGGAGATGTGAATCTGAGTGATGTCCTCTTTTTCTGAATCCTCATTTCCGCCTTAGATATCTCTCCCCTGACCCCCCCCCCCACTCCCCTTTTCATTCTCTCTCCACATCAAGCCCCCTCCGCCCCCCACCCACCCACCTTGGCCCATTCCCTCTCATCGATCTGTATTATAAACAGGATATGAGGGACTATGCTATCTTATCGGCTGATCAGAGAGCGTGGAGGAGGAGCAGAGATGAAGAAAAGTACTGTTTTGGAGGCCGAACAAGAGAAGGGGGAGACGGGAGTGAGACGGGGGGAGAGGAGGAGGAGATTCCTCTCGCTTGGTCCTCATCCGTCTCCAGCGTCAGGGCTGTTCAAGCGGCTGCGGGGGACCTAATTGGGACTAACGAGGGGGGTTTCAGATAAGACGAGCACGCAAACGAACAAACGGAAAAAAAGGGGGGAAGCAGATAAATGAAGTGAGGCGGTGGAGCGACGCGGCGGCAACTCTCTCAACAGGCCGGCGACTTCAGGCCTGAGGAGTTTTCCTCCCGCTCCCTGCAGGAAGGCCGGCAGAGCGGCGAGGGGACGGACGGCGATGTGATGTTATCGCCGTGCAGTCCGACCCGCTCGCTCGCTCGCTCGCCTCGCATCATCTGGCCGGTGCAGATGACCCCGTTTATCCCTCGGGTGCAGATGGCGCACACTCCTGTACTGCACTCCTGCCTGGTCCTGGCCGTGCCCTGCTCTGCCCTTTTTCTTTCCCCTGGACTGCAGTAAGATCCCAACCTTTATCAGTACGACAGGCCCTGCTGCTCGCGACACACGGTCCACGTCTAGTCCTTATGCCCAGGTTCCTGCCTTCACCATATGCCCGATACGCACACACACACACAAGCAAACCCATGTACGTACACACAAGCCAGCGCTCGCGCACGCACTGGCATGAGCGACACATCCTGACCTCTAGCTGTTCCGCGCTGGGCCAGCAGAAGGGAAGCCACATGCAGAGTGAGAGGGGACTTCGGGGTCAAGGAGCTGGGCCTTGGAAAGGAGCCACGTTGTGAGACCTACAGGTCCAGATGAACTCAGGAGGTAGTTTTGTAAAAAAAAAAAAAAAAAAAAGACAAAAAAAAAACCTCAACTCAAGGACTTGCTTCCTCATTTGTTTTGAAACTAATTTGGGAAGCGAAAGAAACTGAAAAACAAACTTTCACACATAACTAATTTGCTCCTGAATAAAGGCGTCTTTTTCTCAGGCACGAGTGCCTGGCAGCTGGGTTTAGGGCTCCAAAGGCAATTGGAGGTGTCCTAAGATGGTTGATAAAATAGCAATAAGAAGAAATTCATAATAATAATAAAAAAAAGCTCTACAAGTTCTACAAAAAACTGTACTTTTCCAAATCCTGTTAATCTAAGTTTTTCCTCCCAGAGTCTCCAAAGCTATTAAAAAGAAACAATTGAAGAGCGGCAAAGAAATTCACAATTTTGGTTTTAGCAGGTTGCTTTACATGTATGTTATCAGAGCAGGGCTCATGAGGTTAAAATTATAAATCATGGGATGATTTATCATGATGAGATCATTTGAGAAAAATATAATTTACTGTAATCCCCCCTGTTTACAGAGCCAGTGTGTTTGATTTAGTAGTAGTCTACTGGTTATAAAGCCGATGGCAAATAAAGTTAATCTCTGTTTTTCTGAAACTCACAAATCTACATTCTGGACAACTGTAGAAATAAAATAAATAAAAATATAAATGCTCCTGATGATCATTTATGACTTTGTTTTAAACATGTACTATATTTTCAGGTGTATGTTGGGAAGGCGGGGAGCCCCGAAGTGTGCAAATTAAAAAAGAGCAAATTTCACACACACACTGTCCGTGTTTTTACTTTGCTGAAAGAAAGAATGCTTTCAGTATTCAACGAATAATGAAAATCTTTCAGCTCCCCAATGGCAGGAAACTGTTTTGACAAATAGAAAAAAGAAAGATCACACTTTAGGGTTGTGAAATCATTTCATTCGTGATTCAACAACACCTGAGTTTTCCGTGTTGTTGTCAGATCTGGATAACCGATCGGATCCAAAAGAGGTAAGAGGGATGGGAGGGGGGGGGGGCATCACTCACTCACTCGCTCGGTTCACAGTGGCGGCATTTTTCCATTTTGGAGGATCTCAACATCTGTGTGAAAGGTTCATTGTGTCCACTGCTGTTGTTGTGGAGTGAAACCCAGGATGATGCCCTCCTGGATTATCTTTTAGTAGTGCTGTAAGTGCAGAAAACACTCTCTAGATGAGGCGGCACCCTCAAAAAACTCTGGGTTGTGGTGACCAGGTGAGAGATTGAACTGCCGAACGGTGACGATTCTAACTGCTCCTGTTGCTTTCGGATATTTATATTTTCAATATACACCTCTGGACGTCATAAGTCATTAATGTGTTATTACAAGCATGTTCGGGTGTTGCTGCGATAATGGACAGAGGGCCAGTCGCCTCTGCAGAGGCATGAAGGTCACACTGGACGGCGAGTGTTGCGGCTTCCTGTTTAATCAACGGACGGGTGCGCGTGACTAAAAATACCGTGCGTGTGTGCGGTGTGTGTGTGTGTGTGTGTGTGTGTGTGTGGCGTGCGGCGTGCGGTGTGTTCCCATTCATCTGTGGTGACGGAGCCGTGTGGAGAGGCGCCGCTGCGCCCGACAAAACGCGCGCTCGCAGGAAACACCCCTGCAAAGGTGACACAAGCGCCCGCTAGCAAGTTTACTCACCGCAGTCAAGGGCACACCTGTGCGTGTGTGAATGTGCGTGTGCGTGCGCATGTGTGTGTGTGTGTGTGGCGAGTCCACCTGGTCCGATATTCTCTCTTCTCTGAACCGGACCTGCCGCCCCCCCCCCCCGTCACTCACTATGAATCCATAATTCTATTTCCCTTTGTCCGCCCTCCTCCATCTCCATCTCCATCAACCCCCCCAACCCCTCTCCTCTCATCTTCTGTGCCCCGCCCCCTCTGTCACCACCCCTCTGTTCTGTGTGATCAATTAGGAGACATTAGTCCCGCCAATACTTCTAGGTGACGGAACCTCGGGAGGCCTATCTCTCTCTCTCTCTCTCTCTCTCTCTCTCTCTCTCTCTCTCTCTCATCTCTCGTCCTTCTGCCTGCCATCACTCGCCCCTTCTCCCCCCCCCACCCCCTCCCTCGCCCCACACCTGGCCGTCCTGACACTGCTGCTCCTCCTGTCAGCTCCGTCAGCTCCCACCGCAAACAACAGACCCTCTCTCTCTCTCTCTCTCTCTCTCTCTCTCTCATCAGGACGCCCCCCTCCTCCCCCACCCCTTATACAATCTTGTACCACCCCCCTGCCCCTCCCACCCCCGACAGTGACATATCAGCCGCAGCTCTTTCCTCTCTCCTCTTCCTTTTCACGCTGACAGTGACACATCTCCCCCCCGCCCCCCACCTCCTCTTCCTCCCCCCTCTGCCCTCCCGTCGGGTCCCCGACTCGGCTCCGCACCTTTCTCTCCCTCCCTCCCCGCTATCTCGCTCTCGCCAGGTTGCCGCTCACAATTGACGGACGCCGTCCTTCCTCCTCTCCCGCGTGCCAGCCGCTCACCTGTATCCTAGCAACCGCCTCTCCTTTCGGCTCCCTTCGGCTCCGGCGCTCCACGCTGAGCGGGCAAACAAGGCGGCCGGGTGGGGCGGACGGGGGTCGGGGGGGAAGGAACAAGCTCCCTCGTTTATCCTCCTCCCTCCATCCGTTCAGTCATTCCTTCGCACGCGGCGCCGAGGCCGCGGCAAACTCGGCAGGAGTTGGTAAGTAAACGGCCGGGCTGCGAACGCCGCCGTCTGTCCCCACGTACAAATGAGCGCTAACTAAAAGAAAACGGGGCATTTATGTACAGGGAAGTGCGTGGGGGATTACTGCGAGTGTTTCTTTCATGCTGTGTGTATTTGCGTGCGTGCGTGTGCGCGCGCAGATCCCCGTGGCTCCAATCTAACCGGCTGACACAGTGAAAAAGCTCCAAATAAATACCGTCTGTGGCGCTCCTGGAGCACGCTGAGCCCTGCCTTTCTAAAAAGGTTCTCGCTGTTTGGCGCGATAAACGTGCGCGTGTGTAGGTTCGCGGAAAGAAGAAGAAGAAGAAAAAAAAAAACAGTTATTTTTTTTTTTTTTTGCAGAGGCTCTCGTTCACGGTCTTCAGAAATAACAAAGAGCAAAAAGAAGGAAAGAAAAAGAAAAAGCGAAAAAAATAATTGTCAGGGAGGCCGGCCTGTTCAAAAAAAGGCCTCGCGACGGGACGCCGTCGCCCCTGAAATCTCGCAAGCTGCTCTGCGAAGAAGGGCCACTCGCACGCACGCACGCCCACGCACGCTAACTGGAAAAAAAGAAAAAAGAGAGAGAGAGAGAGAGAGAGAGGGAGAGAGTGAGACAGAGAAGGAAAAAAAGTGCTGTTCCCGCACATGTGTCCTGGCGTAATTTATGAGCGGGCTCCTGGGCGGACCCCTCAGAGGGGTCCTCGTCACGCTGCATGGCCCTGGTGCTCAGCGCAATCCCTCCCCAGTGGGTACCGCCCGCCCCCCACACCACCCACACCTCGCCCGCCCACCTCCATTCACCACACACACACACACACACACACACAATGTCCTCCTTGCGAGCGGAGAAGTCGTCTGTCAGAAGCTGGCGGCACGGTTAACGCTACAAAAAGCCAAGTAAACACGAGGGCTTCAGGCTTGGCAGCGCGGCCGCGGATCTGTTTAGCAAAAAGGATGGAGGAGGGAGGAGGGAGGGAAAACAGCAACAGACTGATCTGTTTGCAAAAGTAATAATACCAATAACGCATCGTTGCAGCCTCATTGAATCATCGGCGGTCGCGGAGCAAAAATCTAGCGGCGGAGCTGAGATGACTGTTCACCAAGGCGACGATGAACTGAAACCACCTCATGCATTCGCGTCAAATTTGAGAATCACACGATTCATGGCTTTAAGCAACACTGGAAATATTTTTATTCATCTATGCTCTTATTATTTCAAATGCGCTACTGCAAGGAATCTATTGAGAAAGACAAATGCTCTTGTTATAAAGTTGTACGTGGTGAGAGCTCAGGTGGCGCAGCAGCACTGATGCAGTAAGTAAGGTATAAGTGCACGGAGCAACAATTATGTTGTGTGACTCAATTAACTTCATCATTAGTTCCTCAGTCAACTCACATTATCACCTATCATTCAGAGCTGCGTGCTGCGTGGCAGAGGTAAATATTGCAGAGGTGAAATTAGGAATAGAAATGGAACAGAACACAACTCGGTGGCTGTAACGCGGCGTCGTTACATCACTGCGCCGCCACGAAGCTGCTGTGAACTCTGCCTTCTATCCTGTTCTGACAGCTGTTTCAGAGCTCCATATGTTGACTCTGACTCCACGCCCCGAGGTGAGGGGCCTTGTACGGCACTGAAGGACACGAGTCTCCACCAAGGGCACTCACAGCAGAAGCAGAACAGCTTTTCTTTTTTTTTTTTTAGAAAAATGACGGAAGGCAGGATGACATGGGTGTTCCATTTAGGCTCAGCATTGTTTTTTAAGTCAGCTGTTGCTATTAACATGGTTGTTTTATTGTAATGTAATTTGAAAAAAATAAAATAAAAATAAAATAAATTAAAAATTGTACATATTTTATTTTCCTTAACTTTTGGTTTTACGCGTCTGTCTGATTTGTGTTGCAAGTTTGTCCCACAAGCATGTCGATGCATTCATTAAGTGTTTTTAGATAGCTACAAAAGTTGGTAAATGTAACAAGAAAAATTGTGTCTCGTATTGATATTTGGAAATGTTTTTTTTACTTTGACTTTTATAATAATAATAATAATAATAATAACAATAATAATTATTATTATACATCAGTGTAATAAATCCTGCATTGCTCATTATAAAGTTTTGTGGAAACACACCAAGCGTCTGAACCTGTCTTCTAGCTCCAGCGTCGCTCTGTATGCGACACTAATAAGACCATCCACCACGGAGGTATCTTAAATTGCCTCAGATGGGAGCACTTTGCGATGGATGTGTAAGATTTTACGACTGGAGGTCTTTGCCATCCAGCTGCGTTTTTAATGCTAACAGATAACTGTATTTTTCTATCCGTCTAAATGCCATTAATAATGCATGCGGAGGCGATAAGAGGACTTGCTCCTGCTCTTTCCGCTGATACTGCTGTTTCATAAGATCCCTCCATCTGTTGACTCTCGTCTCTGGTGTAAAAGGGCAATCAAGGGCTCGGTGACACATCTGCTCCCTCAGACACAAAATGAGACATACGACTACCATCAAGCGCGCGCCTATGTTTCCCGTTTCTCCTCTCTGTGGTCCGCCGGAACTGCACGTATACAGGCAGGTCCAAAAAAAAAATAACAATCTTCCGCTCCCTTCCAGCTTCCCATCCACCTGTAGCGATCAGAATCTCATCCTGAGCTACCCGGTAAGTGCTCTCCTCTGAGTTCCTGCCAGCCATTCCTTTAAGTACAACTACAGCGAATTGGCTTCAGAGAAAAACATCCACTTCCCCCGGTGGATCTGTTAAGATTCCTGCACTGACTGAAACCTGCTGGAGGGGGAAAAAAAAAAAAGCGCCCACCATGCTGCGGTTCATCCATCGGTGTGTCTGACGGGCTGCTTAGTTATGCCGAGCACAGAACAGAACTCCTGCTGAGTCTGATTTTGACAGTGTTGCAAGAGGCGGCGGTGACAATCCTCACACATTGGACTCGCTTTGTTTTCATGGAGCGATGTTAAAAAAAAAAAAGTGTCTGCGTCTGGGTTGAATGTAAATCAGAGCGAGGTTCACGGGGGTTTTGTCAGGTCAAGCAGCAAACAAACACGGTGGTCGACCTGAGAATAAGGAGATGCTTATGGATGACTAAGTGGATGTTGATGCCCGATCATCCCGCACATCCTGGGAATGGAAAAAACAATACAAAACCAAAAAACAGACACAAGGAGTTTGCCAATATGTTAAATTACATTTAGAATGGAACTAGAATACAATTAAATGCAGCAGCTGTTGAGTGGGTGTCCCTAAAAACCTCCGTATTTACAGAGTGTAATTTTCTCCTCTCTCTGTATGTGTGTGGTGATTTTGAATAATACTAAAAGAAAATTTGGCACAATTCTTAATTTTTTTTTGCACATTTAAGCTGCTAATGACTAAATCACCTGCTGTGGGTTCAGCAAAGGCTCATTATTACTTATCTTGAGGACCTTCAAGCAAGTTGAAAGGAAAAAAAAAATGCTGTGCTGTGTCAGACGATGAGGGGATTAAAAAAAAAAATGTTTATCTTCAAACGGAATTTAAGTAATTGTCTGCTTCACCTAGAAGATTTTTTTTTTTATTAAAAGCTCTGCAGGTGGTCTTCGCGAGGCGGCCTGGGTTTCCGCCCTCCCCCCGCCGCCGCTCGCCTACTCCAATATCGCTCCTCCATCTGGAGAACGCCTTCAAACTATACGCATCGGTCGGCTGGAGTGACACTCGACGCGACGCGCTCACTCACCGATGAAGTAGGAGAGCAGCACGGCCAGCAGGGCCGCGGCCGCGATGGCGCTCACCGCCGCGCACTTCCAGCTGCAGTACTTGGACGGCTTCTTGAGCTTGAAGGCCGAGCGCGAGAAGGTGTTCCTGGGCAGCAGGCGAGGGGGCGGAGAGTAGACCGTCCCCGAGGTCAGGGGGTAGCCGGGAGAGGAGCTGCTGAAGAGGGGGGTCGTCCCCGAGGACGTCTTGAACAAGAAGTGCCTGAGGAGGAGGAGGAGGAGAAGAACAGACACGGCAGGTCAGGCCTGGCAAATGTGTGTGTGTGTGCGGCGCGGAGACGGAAGAAAAAGACATAACATTAGCGTTCATTAGCCGAGCCGGAGCTCAGTCCGTCTGCTGTCTGACTGTGTGGGAAGGGAAAGGAAAGCATCAAAGCCGACGCGGCGCTTCGCCGCCTGACTGAAGTCCAGCCGACGGGTCACATGTGCGCCAGCTTCCCGTCCAATTTCTCCTTTCTGATGAATCCTTCCTGACACGTCGGCTCTCCGAATTGATTCTGTTCCAGTCAAAGAACTCTTATTTCTTTCCTTTTTCTTTTGGACTTCCACCTGTTTGACAATTTTTTTTTTCTCACCCCCTCCACTGCCATCCCTGACGTGGTTCGTTTCCTCCCTCCGGATCAGCGCCGCACCTCCCTCTCCGTCTCTCATTGTCCCGCTGGGGTCGGAGCTCAGAGGGAGGATAATAGAGGGATTTGAACCCTCATCCTTTCGCCCACATTACCTATTATCCTCCGCTATTGCTGCACCTGCTCACCCATCACGCACCCTTTCGCCACTCTGTCACACTCCTTCTCCTCTCGCCTCGCTGTTATTATTATTTTCCAGCACCCTGCTGTTGTCCTGCTCCCCTTCCTATAGAACTCCACCAGGCTGACACCTTTTTTTTTTTTTTTTTTTTTTACCTTTAATACTTCATCTCCGGCCTCCTGTCAGAGACCATGGACAAGGAGGGACTGCACTTGAAACTTTTCACAGACAAAAAAAAATAAAATAAATACTTTTTTGACCCCTTGGTGACATCTGCTGGAACACTCATGACACGCATTGACTAGCTGCCCTCATTCAGATGCCAGGTGGTAGGACAGAAGAAAGCCCCGGGGTGACTGTGACACATCAGGGGGGGCCAAGGTCGCACTGCTGATCTCAGAGATGATGGAGGAGCGGGGCGTCGCATCCGCCGTCCTTGTGCGCCTGTGACTTCACGCTCATTGGGTTGCGTCTTTGCGAGTGTCTGACCCTCGAGCAAAGACGCCGCTGTGCGTCGCAATCAGAGGACTTGCGAGTTGAAAAAAAAATTTAAAAAAATGGACGCAATCCACTCTGAACTATCAGCAGGGTCAATCAGGGCTTTTCAAGCAGGGAGCGGCGGCGCTAGTTAGAGGCTAGTTGGTGGAGGAGAAATCTGATTGGCCTGACAAATGCAGACAAAAAAACCCAACAACATCCAATAACCAACATGTTTGTGTGAAACGTTCCAACTGGTGTGCTCTTCACCGTCTAGGCAAAACTTGGTAAAACAAGGGCTTGAGCGGCACTGCTCGCATCAGTTTGTGAATTTTACCTGGCCGGAAAAAAGAAAACAAAAACATTCCAGCCACACAAATAATTGCTGATAGCTGTGTTACAATCAGCGCCGCTGCCAGAAATTCAGTAAGCAAACAATTGTAAAATAAATGGCCTGTTAGACAAGGACTTACAAACTTAATTGCTATCAAAAAACAGAAAGTGAGCGCACCAAAACAACTCATTAAAAATAATTACTCGTTGCGCAGGACAAGTGTCTAAACAACCTCGGCAGGTTTAAAATGATTCCTGGGCTGCAAAATGAGGAAGTGGATGCAACTTTACTGCAGGCAAGCTGGAAGTGACACGTGATCAGTCGAACTTCCTCATTTAGGGTCATAAAACTTATTTGTATTGAGGATTGTTCACTAACTAAATGCTAAAAGTAACTTTGGCATTAGCAAAAAAAACAAAAAACAAAACTTTAGTTTGGTCTTAGTTTGTGTTTTTTGTGTTGCTTTGAATGCTAAATGTTTTTGTGTACTATTGTCCATGCTTTCTCAACTGGCTAGTTTTTATCAACTTCTGTGCACTAATGTGGTGTTGTGGTGTATGTGTGCGCACCTTTCTCTCCATAATTCATTTCTGGAAAACGTACCTATCCCACATCCCCATGGACGTTTTCCCCCATGACTATGGGATATTTCTATAACCGATGGTGGCGCCCGCTGCCAGATTCAACTTCAACTTCCTGCTGGCGCAACACAATATGCTGCTATTCAAAACCCCACCGAAGAAGAAATTTGACAAGTGACAAGATTGAACTTTTGTGCTTTTATCGAGGAGGATATGAATCGATACAAGAAGGGCACTCAGAGGGAGCTTACCTCTGCCAAGCCCCAGACTTTGCTATTCGGCTTTATGGGAATCTCGCAAGTCACTCGCTATACGTCTGGCGTGAATTTTAAGAGTCTGAGAAATATGTCAAATTAGGTTTTGGAAAGCTGAATCTGCATCTGCATAATCTCTTAATCATCACTTATGGGCTTTTCACAGAGCTGCTGCAAGTCTCTGCACGGGAGCCACATATTCCCCATCTCCCTTGTATTTTTCCGCTGTTGTGGGTATTATTATTAGGGTATTGGACTTGCAGCTCCCAGCCAATTACACTGCACAGTGTGTGTCTGTCTGCTCCATCTGTGTCATGGAGCAGAAAGAGCCGCAGGTCTTTCCGTCTGACGTACGATGAATTTAAAAAAACGTGAAATGTGTCACTGAGGGCCGCTCCCCGTCTTTAAAACAGCCCGGCTCACGTGGTCGTTTAATCTGTATTGACACTGAATGACTGACTTGGCTTGAATGGCGTCAACTGTTGCGAACAAAAAAAACTTCTAAATCTGGACTAATTCTGTATTTGTGTAACGAATCAATACCTATCTTGTTCCTCCTGACTAGCATGACAAGTCACATTGCACAAGCTTAGAACAAATGGAATATTATGAGTGCCGGTTTCTAAGCTACTATCATGTAGTTGTTCTCTTTTCATTGAAACACTTCAACATCTATTTACATGCCAGACATCATCACCTGACCCGTTTTAGAAACAATGCATTGGCATATTTCAACCACTAGGGGCGCACTGTCCCTCCTTGATAGGAAAATCGAGGAGGTTTAATAGGTTTTACCTTTGGCACTCGCACTCCATCACAAACCACATCATTAAAAAAAGTCAAAATAAAGAACGACATCACCGGCTATCTTCGCTGAAGGACAAAGCAGACCAAAAACATTAATGCGTCTTGGCGGCAATAAAAGGGGTTGCAGTTCAAGAGGAGTTATGAGACTGTCAAGTGGAGTCAAGTGGAGTTTAAAGTCGCCAGATTTGTGACTCAACTCCGCCTTCATGTCCCTGATCTGTGACTCAGAACCCCGTCACGTTTTCTAGACTCGCACTGGTCCAAACGCTGCGACTGCTGCTGCTGCTCTGTCCTCTCTGCTGTACATCACCCTCTGTTACTCACAGTGGACCAGGTGGACCTCTAATAATCCTCGACAGTGTCTCATGACTGCCTTTTGAAATGAGGCTTAACTGCGTTTTCACCGCATCGGCCCCAAACCCCCTTTGATTGAATCTCTAGAGCTGCCGTTTCAGTCTGACAGTGTGTCTGTACATGATGCTGCCGCTGCTGATGGAAGCTGGTGATGTGCTCATGGCATGAAGAGATGTTTGAGAGCGCCTCCGTCCCCTCTCTATTAATTATTCAACCCGTCTGCGCTGTGTGTTCTCGCTCTGGCTCTCTCGCCATCTCAAGCCACTGATTGCTGGATTTGCTCCCCTGCAGGACTCTTTTCCCTTCCTTTAAGAAATAAAAAAGATATATATATAAAAAAGAAACCTCCACTTTTTCTCTCTTGCCTCCTCTCCCTCCCCCGTCACTGGTCGGGTTCGGTGCGTGACACGGAGGAAAATAAAGGAAACAGAAGAAGAGGAAGACGGGGGAAAAAAAAAGTCCCCCTGAAGACGGATGGGGAGTGAAAAGAACGCGAGGAGAAAGCAAGCAAGGAGATTCTGGGCGAAATAAAAAAAATACTACTCTCCCAGTGTCGTGCTCGTCAATTTTAATGTGCATGCACAGATCTACCGCTGTAGAGAGAGAGAGAGAGAGAGAGAGAGAGAGAGAGGCACAAACGCATACGTATGCGTGCGTGCATGCATGCATGCATCCGCGCGTGTGCAGGCGTGCAGGCTCCAAGGTCATCGGGCTCCGAGCCTCTCCGCTCGTTTTCGCGGGCGTCGTCGCTCTCTGTGAAGCCGAGGCCGGCGGTAATTAATTACAGTGGGCCTAATGTGCGCGCCAATGCAAGAAAAGGGGGGGGGGACCGAGCCGCTGGATTACACACATTCATCGACACGACGTGCACAATTTAACGTGCTGGGTGTTGTTGTTGTTGTTCTGTTTTTTTCTTTTTTCTTTTCGTATCGGTGCGTGCGTGCGTGCGTGCGTGCGTGCGGCCACCGAATTTCATTTCGCTCCTCGCCTTTGTTGTTTGCGCGCGGCGGCTCCGCTGTTCCCAACCAGGCGGGATGGGAATATGTCTATGGGCCATACTAATTATGAGTAGAAATGGTAAGTGTCTAATGTGCTCTGGGGAGGTAATTGACATTGATTTATGTTGCTGAGGACTGTGGAGGGGGAGGGGGGGGGGTTCTAACATAGCAGGCAGCCCGCAATCACAACTCTGTATCATTAGGATGGAGTGTGTGTGTGTGTGTGTGTGTGTGTGTGTGTGTGTGTGTGTGTGTGTGTGTGTGCATACTGTGTTTTTGTCGTGTGAATATTGTGAGTTTTTTGACAGTGGTCCAGCATGGAAACGTCAGACATAATTAGAGGGAGCTGACAGAGACCCCCCCACACACACCTCCTCTCCTCTCCTCCTCTGACTGAGCTGCCAGTAGCTGAACCCCCCACACACACACTTAAACACACACACACACACACACACGGGACACTCGCACTCTCACAGCAGCAAGTCCTGCCATTACTTTCTCGCTGTCATGCATCCTGTCAGACACACACGGTGTCATTTATACGTGTGTGCATATATATATGTATACATGTACACAAACACACACACACACGCGCACAGGCGGAACAATCAAAGTGGCACGCCGGGACACAGTTGCGCCGACTCGACCACCGACGCAGACAGAATAAAAATAATTACGCGGGGTTTTCTTTCATGACATCGGCCCCATAAGCGCGAGCAAACATTTCATTCACATCCTGGCGGAGCGCAGAGTGACACACGAGACGGCCGGAAGGGGAGAAGAGGCGCTATAGATCGGAGGACGAGAGGAAGGGAAGGGAGGGAGGGCAGGGGAGGAGACCACCTCCGTTCCCCATCGACAGAGAGGAGGACCTGGACAATTAACCACAGAACAGAGAGCATGCTGGGTAATTAGCGAGAAGTCAAAGCTTGCGTTCCCCCCCCCCGTGAACACAAACACAAGCGCTCACAAATGCGGTTGCTCGGGGGTGCCACTCTAAAGCACCATCATCAGAGGTGGAGGACGATTAACAGAGGTCCGCTCGGCACAGGGGGCAACTGCAAAAACGGTCAGATCCCAGAATGAAAGACGAGGCCCGGCGAGCCGAGGACGCTCAAGGGTGGCGCCGCGAGAATTGCCCCCCGGCTACGAATGCGAGGGGACAATAATTGGCCGTTGGATGCGGTATAGTTGACAGTCCTTTCATTTGACGGTGCTTTTAGTAAAAAAAAACAAAACAAAACAAAACAAGAGAGTCCCGGGCTCTGTGACAAACTGCGGAAGAAAAAAAAATAACGCAAGCGATGAAATCTAGTATGCATCTTCCTGCAGGCAGGGAGCGAGAAAGAGGAGAGAGGAAGAGGGAGATGGAGAGATTTTATTTATGATTAAAGACGTTACCCAGTGACACACATGATGTAGATCAAATATTCCTTCCTGGAAGTGAGGTCGTGCTAAACCTGTTACAGAGAATTCCGAGAGAAAAAGATTATCTCTCCGCTAATGTCAGGCCACTTTATTACATTTTTATGAAAACATCACTTTCCCTTTTTTTTTCTTCTTCAGGGTTCGGGGGAGACTGGAGCGGCGGCGACGGTGATACATCACGCAGCAAAAGGCCACGTGGCAAACGAGAGAAGCAATTGTTCAAGCCATCAGCAGGGATATGGGACGTGTCAGGATCTCATTTGATTAGCGAGGTGATTAATCGATTGATTGATCGCGTCGTGCACCCCGGCTTCACGGCGATAACTCACGGCAATATCTTTTTTTTTTTTTTTTTTTTTAAAGCGTCGTCTAAAATCTGGAGTTAGCGGGCGGAGCGGAGACGTCGCAAAAAAACTGGATCGGAAGGTAAAAAAGTCGTCAGGGAAGGTGTCGATGCAAATGTGTTTTTCTCGATTCACGATTTATGTTTGTGTGGACATATCTTCGATTATGTATATATCTGCTTCTCCAGTGCCAGCCATTGTTCTTTGGCTTCCAAGAGGAGCTCGTTGACCTCGCTGCCTCCCCCTGCTGGCCACGACCTTGCGCCGACTTCAAGGTTTTCTTTTTCAGATGAACAGATGAAAGTGAGTTCTTTTGCAACTGCATAAACCTTTGATCAGGTTAGACCTTGGTCATAGCTGCAGACAATTTCTCTCTTTGCCTTGCGTTATTGTAAAAAGAATTTTTTTTTATGTCTTTTGAATTTGATAATTGATTTAGCTCGAACAACGTCCTCTGACCTTCTCGACTTGGGCCGCATCTCTTAGATTTCAAAAATATTCACGCAGCTCATTCATGAACTTGCATATAAAGTGACTTAGCCTTGCATGGGTTCCACAGTGAATCCTTCACAAATCCTTCCTTTGACGGACGAGAAGGATGAGTGAGGAGCAGCCGAGAAACCACAGAAGAAGCGCAAGCTCGTGTGAGTGGTAAACAACAGCTGCTGCAAAAAGAGGTTTAGCCTGGGCGCTGCTGCAGTGGCAATTTGAGAGGAATAAGTGGGTGGTATTTTTTAACATTTAAAGAAAAACCCAAAATGTCAGAGAGTTTTTTTTTTTTTTTTTTTTAATCGCTTCGTTCCCAATTGAAGTTTAGAAAGAATATAAACTGCTACAAAGAGGTGCGTGGCAGCTAGCGGGCAGCTAAAGTTTGCCGCCACTCTTCAGATCGTTGTGACGGGCTAAGGAGACACTGCGAGGAAGATCTCCGCTTTTTGTTTATATTATTCATAATATCAATGTCCTCGTCTCTGTGTTACATTTTTAAAGTGACACGTGTGACTAATTTTCCCGACATATTATTTCAATTATTCATAGACGTTGTGCTAGCGGCTACAGTACGTGCCTGACTTTCCTCTTTTCTTCTTCTTCTTCTTCTTCTTCTTCTTCTTCTTGATCGGAAGCCACTTTACTCTTCCTCTGCTCCACCCTCTGTGGTTCCCACAGGTAACATGATTCTGTCCCCCCAGTAATGCATTTGAAAGTAACCTATAAAGCCGCCGCCCAACCCCCACCAGCACCGCCCTCCCTCCTCCCTCCCCAGATAAATTGAGACGCTGCAACCCTCCCAGTGATCTTATTTCTCACCGAGAGCGCCGGCCCCACGGTGGAGCGGAGCCAGCGAGGGGGCGGGGGAGGGGTTACGTGCTGCGGAGATGTTTTAAGATCACAAAGAAAGATGGAGCCGCGGCAGCGTCGGGCTCCAAGGGACCGATTGGAAATAAGGTGGCGGGGGGGATGCTTTGGTGCAACGTGTTGCACGCTCGCAGAGACGAGCTCGCCGCTCCCGTCCGCCCGTCCGTCTCGCACACACACACACACACACACACACACACACACACACGTTTGCGGTATGCGCGACATGCGCGACTCACAACAAGCCAATCCAGAGTCATTTATCTCGCGCCGGTAAACGCCTCCGTGTTTCCGGCAAGGGCCACCCGGATCTTCATCCTCTCCTCCCCCTCCACCGTTCCCTCATACAACCCTCCCTCCCCCTCCCTCCGCCGCCCCCACCCAACCCAACCCAACCCACCCACAAAAAAACAAACAATCTTCTTCAATCACCTCCTCCGCCCCTCTTTATCTCTCCCTCCTCTGTCGTAAAGCATTCCTTTCCATTTCCCTCCTCCTCTCGCTCTGCCAACTTATAGCACCCACCACCTACACCCCCACCAACACCACCCGCCTCTGAGCCGCCGCCAGTCACTCGGGGCCCCCGGGTGTTCGCCGGTGATCAATCTTCATCCTCTCAGCGCTGTCGCTCTTTCGGGTCACACCAAACAGGCGGGCAGGCAGGCAGGTGCGCACACGCAAATAATGACGATACAAAGCAGACGGCAAATGCCAACTTTTACATATAAATAAAAGTGGCGGCACGTCGCGGCCAAGGAACACATGCTTTGTCTGAACTGCACACACACAGCTACACTTTCACACGCCGTGCCCGCTCTGCTAACGCACGTGCGTGCGCTCATCATCTCCTGCTCAATAATGAGATGGAGGACGAGCTCCTGGCCGCCGCCAGCGCTGGGATGGCGCGACTCTCTCTCTCGCTGCCGAGCCCGTCTGGCTCAGGCACAGTCACCCTCGGCTCCAGGAGCCGCGGCCAGCCCCGCCCGCCCCACCCGCCCCACCCAGGCCTCCGCCATCCCCAGTCTGGGCTGGAAGGGGGCGGAGCTGGAAACTCGGCACTGGGGTCGACAGGCGGCGAGCCACGGCCCAACCCCTGCCACCTGAGCATGACTAAATGCTGGCACGGCGGCCAGCTCAACAGTGTGTGTGTGTGTGTGTGTGTGTGTGTGTGTCAGTGTCGCCAAGCTGCGAGCCGGAAAAAAAACAACAAAAGATGGCACTCATAACACCTTCCGCGATTAGAGAATTCACAAGTTTTTTTTTCTCTCTCCCAAATAACCCGGCTCCCCCAGTAAAGACCGCAGCGACAACAAACAAAGACGCAGGCCCCGCCCCCCTTCTTCCCGCGCGGGGACGCAGCGCCAGCAGCGGCCGCCTCGGGAGAAAAATAGCTGCGGCTGTGACGGTGCGCTTCCCCCGCGCCCATCTTGCACGCCGCTGCGATGCATCAGCATAGGTTAAGCATAGACCTGACATCAGTGCAGGCTGAATTAAACATAGCCGGGCCTCATAAATAATATAAATACTGCACGGGGCCCGGCCGGGCACTCTGGGGATCCTCATGGCTGCGAGCGCCACCGCCCAGCAGGAGAAACACAACTACAGCCAGCAGAGCAGAGCGGAGCGGAGCAGCAGCGCTAGCAGTGGCAGAGCGCTGGCAGAGCGCGGGCATGCTAGCAGGCGGCATGTAGGCGGCGCCCCCTCCCCTCCTCAAACCCTCACTGCGTGCCTCATGAATAGTAATACCCTGCATGAACGCTCTGTTTGCCTGATAAGTGTTCTTTGTGTCCTGGCGAAAAAGCAAATGTGTAAGGTGTGTGAAATGGTTTGTGTTTCCTGCTCCCCTCACTTCGTGCCGCATGCATAATGCCTTTTGACGCGTCGCACCCCCCCCCCCCCCCATCCCCGTCCCCCCCCCCTCCCCACCCCCCCCCCCCCCCGCCCCTCTTTTTGGTTTGGCACTCGAAAATGGAGTCGAGATCGCGTTTGAGTAGCGCCGCACTTGAATCTGAGGCCAGAAGCAATTTTCCTTTCCGTCAGGTGGCTGGCTTCTCCAACGGCGGCGCACGGAGGTGGCGTGGGGGGGAGGAGGGGAGGGTGTGCGAGCGCGACACTCATATTCTGTAGCATTGTGTTTGCTCAGTGAACTAAAAAACTGGAGCTTTCATCAAAAAAAAAACAACCCCAGATTTATTACTTTTCGTTTTTATTTATTTCTCGTATCAAATCGTATGTGCTGAAATCGGTTCAAACGCGGCTGCTTGGTTAATTTGCTGCTGTTTGCATGAGGTGGTGGTGATGGGGGGGGGTCGATGGTCGACGGGGAAAAACAATTATTTTAGGTGGCCGCAAATATTAGAACCGAGGGGGCCCCATGTCAAATTATTATCTACAAAAGCGAAAATTTCAGATTGCGTCCGGTGCTTTCCAATTAAATCGGCCAGATAAGTGGATTAACGCGGCGCTGCACAAAACAAACAGCGGCGCCGCGCTATTGGACAATTGAAAGTCAATTAAAACTTGGCGAGCGCGTCGAGTTGCGAGGGACACTTTCCGCGAGACGAAACCTCGCCGTAAAAAAAATAAAATAAAAAAACTCGCAGCGGGAGCGTCTCCGTTCAGCTCTATGAGAATCGCCTCCGAGTTTAATTGCGCGCTGCCGGTTTAGCACGAGAGCGAAGTTAGCATTCGGTCCTAGCCGAGAGCAAATTAGCACAAAACACTCGCTCCTGAAGAACCTGACACGCTGCCATCGGCGCAGAAGAAAAGAGCCAGCTTGTGTTTTTGTTTTTCTCACAATCTCACGAGGCGCAAAATTTTAATCCAGAGTGATAACAGGTAGCTAACACCGGCAGCTTGGAGTGCGCGCGCGTGTGTGTGTGTGTGTGAGATCCAGGACCAGTTTATTGTACGTTGCAAAAATGCGTGCTCTGCTCCCACTACCCTTTTTTTTTCCTCCCCTCCCTACCGTAGCGACACATAAAAATTCCTTTACTCCCCAAGCGGGTTAACAGCCAAAGTGCTATAATGGTATAATGGCTTTAACGTCCTATTATTTTCTCTTTGCCGGTTCCTGACTCTATCACTTTGCGCTCACAAGTATGTTGTCGAGGCAGCAGGACCGGAGCGCTTTTCCATTCCTCTCTATTGATCAGCCAAGGCCGACCGGCCCCTGTGCTTACTGCCGTGTCTCAAGTCATCAGTGTCAGCTTGGAGGACTTTTGCTGAGAAAAGGAGAGAAAAGGGAGCAGGAGGGACTCTTTTTTTCTTTTTTTTCTTCCTTTTTTCTGTCCACTGACCTGGTCTCCAGCGGGACGTTGCTGTTGAGGACCCAGCTGTCCTGGAGCTGCACCGACTCCGGGGTGGTGGGCCCGTCTCCGGGGCCCGGGGCGGGCGCGTGGATGGGGTTGCGTCCCCCTCGCAGGGTGTTTCTATTCAGGCTGTTGGCAGACTGGTGGGACAGCGTGTGGTGGTTGTGGGGCGGCGGCAGCGGAGGACGCAGCGTGGACTGACTGTGGTGGTTGGCAGCCCCTGCGGAACAAAGCAAGCAGAGAGTGGGAGCGGGTTTTAGATCAGGCGTAGCAGGAAATCCTTTTTTTTTTATTGCTGCAAACACGAGCGCGAACAGTTTTCCTCTGTGTGTCTCTAAGACAAATGAAAAAAATCCATCTTGTTGACTGTTTTTTTTTGTTGTTGAAAAACACACTTATGGAGACTGGCGGCCCTTAGTGACATCACAAAGAGAGGTCTCTCATACCTCCACCTTGGAGTGGATTGTGATTCACCAGCTGTGTTTTTGTGTCTTTGCGAAACATATCGACAGCACGATTTGCAGGAGGCAAAAAACAGAGGACCAACAATGCAGTTTTCCAGTTAAGTTGGATGAGCCGGGAAAAAAAGGATCTGGAAATGGGTTAAAATATGATTAAAAAAAAAAAAAAGACTTTTAGTCGGACAATTAGTACGTTTCATTAATCTCTTTTTTAAAATCGGAAAAATTAGCTCATTTCACCACAATTACATCCGTCTGAGGTTTACGTCTTTTACTTTGAAAATCCGCCGCTCTGGCCTCTTCTAAAACCCTCCTGCCCCCCCTCCCTCCGCCACCCTCCCCTTCCGACAGGAAGAAAGTGAGTGTTTTGTGCGTTGTCAGTGTGAGAGCACTCTGCACAGCGTGCGCCCTCACATCTCACTCCCAGACTTTGGGGAACATGTCAGCCAGAATCCAATACCGGGCCTTCCAGCAGTAAGCTAATGGACTGTTGAGTGAAGCGGCTGAAAAACAAACCCGGATGACTCAGACGAGAGGAGCAACCCATTGACACTCATCCTTCTCTGTCCGCCGTGCCCCTCTCCCTCTCCGCTGCTCGCTCTCAATCACGGAGGGTGTTGCCCTTGTCTGAGGTGGCGAGAGCTGTGTGTGTGTGTGTGTGTGTGTGTGTGTGTGTGTCATCCAAAAAAAAAAAAAAAATGGATGAATACAGTGAAACGCGGCGCTGGAGAGCTTGACATGCGGGGCAGAGTCGCACTCAGATCTCGGAAAACTGCTAATCAGAGCAGAATGCAAAAGCTCAGGTTAGGCACCACCTTTATTCTAATGTTCTGTCAACAGCATTCCTGCACACAACCACCGATCATGTGAGATTTTCCCCAGCACAGCTGGCCTTTCATCGTGCCGCACTTTCATCATCATGGTCGCTTAACGCGTCCACGCGTGGAATATATTATTCCGACTGTGTGTTTTTTGCCTGCCGCCGCCGCCGCCTCGCCGCTGGTGATCAAAGGAGCAGAATAAGTGCACATATGTGCACGTTGCGTGTCGCGCGACGAAAAGAGGCGTCTCCGCCGAGCCGCTGCGACCCGCGCTCGCCCTCCTGCGTTTGCCGCCCGCTCTCCCATCCGGAGTCTCGCCTTGGATTCTTTTTGTCGTGGCCGTTCCCCACAGTTTAGGCGCTTGCTCGCAATCGCGCTAAACAAATCGCTGCAGACAGACGCCGTGTATTTATAGCACCGGGTCATGCGACACATTGTCGCCTCCCTCCACCTCCTCCTCCTCAGCTAGCTAGCATGTTGGCCTCTTGTGCACTAGCGGGAGCGGGCGGGTCCCCCTCTGCATTATCGGCCCGTAATGGCGACCACTTTCGCGAGGTGACCCGATTCCGCCGCGCCGCCGCTGGGACGCAGGTGTCACCCGCACGGCGCCGAAGGAACAGATGCTTGCGAAAGGAGAGCCGAGGAGAGGGAGCAGCAGGAGGAGGAGGAGGAGGCTCTGACCTCCAGCGAGGGAGCGGGAGGAGGCGCAAAACATCTGTTTGCACATGCAAAAGATGCTCTCGGGATCGGGCGCGCACATGCAGGCGCTGCACTCTGCCCACAAGGGGAGCACAAGTCTCAGCGCGGAGTGAAATGATATGAAATCTAACAACAAAACAACAAAACAGTTTCGATCCACCTCCTCCTGCTCGGCCCTCCTTCGTCTCTCCTTCAATTGCGTTTTGTCTGCGTTGAAATGAGCCTCGTTTGTTAAAAAGCGCTTTGCTGAGGAAACGTGGCTGCTCTGCCAGGGCCCCCGTGAGTACGAAGGAGCTCCTGCTCCACCCCATCTGCATAAAGACTTTTATCTAAACATAGTGGCAATACACACACACACACACACACACACACACACACACACACACGAGGAGACGGAGGAATGCAGAGCTCCAAGCAGGCACTGGTGAGCTCGCACACTGGCCCGTTGTCTGCTTAAATTCTGCGTATACTGTAAGACACACACACACACACACACACACACACACACACACACACACACCTTTGTTCACTTTCCTGCTATAAATATTGAACAGTTTTTTTTCATTCAAAGTCAAATGAATAATATATGGCGCACCTTCTATGGAAGAGAAAAATATGTTTTTTTTAGCAATAGTTTTCCACGAACCGCTACGGCCTGATTGTACGCGTGTGTGTGCGCGCGCACAGCGGCGACGCAAACGCCCACATGCAGCACGTACGACACTTGTAACAAAGAGTTAAACATTCCCCGCCGTGCGACGGAGATGAAGCAGCCATTATCTATCATCTGGCGGCAAATTTTATTACGCGTGGAGAGATTAAGTCAGAAAAAATGTAGATGCCGAGAAAAACAGCGCGCAGTAATTCTTGGCATTTCGCTCCCTCCGGAGTGCCCTGGGACTGCCAGGATTGTCATGTACTGTCAGGTTAACTGAGCTGAGTCGGAACGCCGTCGCTGCAGCGCCGCCCCCCTCTCTGCCCCCCCCCTTTTTTTTATTCTTCGTTGAATCAATACGTAGTAGAAGATAAGACGCGAAAAGGCAAGTCGGTCATGACTAATGCGAGGCGAACGCACGCCGGCAAAAATAAAACATGAAATAAAAGTACGGCTTTTAGTCGTCCAAAAAAAAAAAAAAAAAAAAAAAGTTACCCAATCTTTCGCAGGAGCAGCTTTACAAAAAAAAGTCTCTCAAGATGCAAAATATTTATGATCAGGGACAAATTGCTTTCTTTTGTTTCTGCTACAGCACGGCGGAGCGATGTCAAAGAAATTTACTCTCCTGTAGACTTTGTAAAGGGAACCCGCCGAGCTTGACGATGACAAAAACAGACGAGAAAAAAACAAAACACAAGCACGCTGAGAGAGAGAGCTGGAGTTCGGCCGAACGTCGAGGCCGAGGAACGGGGCTCCATTGTTCTTTAGAGGGGGAGAAAGGCAAATTAGTTTGGCCTCGGCAGTCACATGATTCAGCCTGGACTGGAGGTAAATGGCTCCAGTGTATTCAGGCAGGAGGACCGAGCCGGATGAACCGGCCGCTCGTCAATGTGCAATACTCACTAACACCAACAGGGGACGGCCATTTTTTTTTTTACCCGCTCTGATAAAAAGACAAAACCATGCAGCAATTGGGAAGCAGTTCCCCCCCACCCCCCTCTTTATATATCTGCTGCTCTTCCTCTCTCTCTTCCTCTCCCCCACCGCCGCCATCGACTGGAGCGGCTCGGCGGTCGAGATTCCCTCTCGTTTGTTGTCGCAGCGACATTTTGTCGCAGAAGCTTTGAGACCCTCAGACCGACGATGACCCACTTTATGCTGTCCAAGCCCCCCCCCGCCAACCGCCATCAATACACACACACACACACACGCGCTCTATCACTGCGACCACAAAGAGGACACTAAAGCCATAAGCTGGTGGGTCTGGCTCAGTCTAAATCCTGGAAGTTCATTATTCTTGCCAATCCAGAGAGGCATTAGCCTGTCTGCTAGCGCTGCCGCCCCCCCATTCCCTCACCCCCAGAAGGCGCGTGTCAGCAAGAGGCCGCTTTAGTCACACAGTGACACACGAGCTGGTGTGTGTGTGTGTACATGCCCGCGTGTGTTGGGGGGGGGTGGCGCAGGAGGATGCTAGGATGCTAACTGGGAACGGGAGGCATCTACGATCTGGTTTCGCTTTTGCCGCGCCTGGACGGGCGAACTCTTTATTGACATTCCCTGTTGTTAACAGTGACAGGAGAAATGTGCCCGTTCATTGTTTAAAAAGGAGATCATTGCAGAGCTGAACCTCCCTCTCCTCCTCCTCCTCTCCTCCTCCAACCCGTCCTTCCCTGCCCCTCTCCGTCTCTCCATCTCTTCCTTTCAAGCCCCCTTATCGCCGCTGTTTATCGTGCACTTTCTCGCCGGGCAAATTGCCCTGCCCTCCCCCCCCCCACCGCTTTTAGGTAGCGTGGTCACCCATTGTGCCACCGCCGCTTCCTCCGTCCTCTGACTCAGTGTGTCACGCGCTCCTCACTTGTCATTCTTCTCCGAGCTCGGCGGACGCGCGGCGGAAGGAGAACTTGAGGTGAGCCTATACGTGGGGAGGGGTGGGGGTGTTCATTTGCGAGCTCACAATATATAACATGGCTAAGTAAGAGTGTGCGTGTGCACATACTGACACACAGTCCGCCTCCGCCATGGCTAGCCGTCTCTGTCTAATTAGGGAGGAATAATCTGCTGGAGAAGAGTCATTAGAAAGAGCGGGAAAACAAACTAGCATGAACGTGCCTTTGCCTATGCAAAAGAAAATATACATATATTACATACAGCATATGCACGCATGTATGCAAACATACAGAAAGACGTATGTAAATGCGCACGCCGGCACGCTGCAAATTATTCCTGCCCTTCCCCATGTTTCACAAATGTCACCATTAGCTCGAAAAAAAAATATTAGCGCTGATGAAGGAGGCGCCGCATCTGCGTCGCTCCTCGGCTTCCTCGCTAGATTTGTTTCAACAAAGACATTAAACATTCATCGCCCGAGCAGTGACTTGAGGTGGCTTCCCTGCCAGCAGATAGCTAGCCACTTTGGGGCGTTGGGGTTGAGGGGGGGAGGTGTGCCGAGGCGCTAAAAATAGCTTTAGCATTCCCCATGCATAATGAATGGCCAGAGACAGCGCTAGCGCGAGCAAGCTCTTTCCAGGAGCGATCTGCTACGCTCTGTTTGGCCGTCTCAGCTCTCGGCGGCGTTCCGGGGGAGCGTTCCCAGACAGGTGCTCTGAGCCAGACAGTATTCCCACGTAAACATTCGGAGACCCAATTCCCAGCCAATCCTCGGCAAACGCCGTTCCGTTCCCGTTCGCCTGTCACGCTTCACTAAGAACACAAGTCATGTCTGTCCACCTGTTAGCTCGGGTAATGGCGGACCACCTGACGAGAGTGAGCGCGAAAACACACACACACACACAAAAACAAAACAAAAAAAGCGCAGTCTCGCATGCGAGCGAGCAGCATGCAGCTTCCTGAGGATTATCTCGCTGTGGTCAGTTTCTGCCTGGCTTAGTGAGGCTCATTTCCTGCCCAGCGTCCACTCTCAACAGGACCACACAAAGCAACACGCGCCCGCTCCGGCGCGGCATATGCATAAACAGTCACGTGCTAAAGGTGCTTTATTTCCTATCAGCCCTTCAACCCCCCCCCCGTGTGCCAGGGTGCGTTTCTGCAGGGCCCCAGACTGCCACTCCAAACTCGTTTAGGGTCGATTTTTAATGGTTGCCCAAAGCCAAGGACTCTCAGTGCAACCATTAGATCAGCAATCCTCGCTGAAAAATGTCGCAATTTGCGATTTCTCTCGCTGGCCCCTCCCCCGTCTATCTCCGTATCTGTTTTTTTTTTTTTTTACCAGTCTTAAAGCTCTTGCAGCTTTTGCTTCACCCCTTTTTATTCACAGTGCCACTTTTGCTCTTTGGCTGGCTCGGTCTTTTGGTCTCCACGCCTCTTAAAGGCACTTTCCTCCGTCTATTTTTTGATGCCCCCCTTTTTTTTTCTTCATTCTTTTGCGTCGCAATATGTTTTTTTTATCTTGCGCCCCTTTTTGATTTTTCCCCCCCATGCAAGGCGTCTCATTAAACAACTTCAAAAGTCAAAGTTTGCCTTTCCTCCGTGTCTGCTCCCATTTGCCTCTTCCCGCCGCCCTTCTTCTTCTTCTTCTATTTTTTTCCCATCCTCGCCATTCTGTTCCATCTCTCTTTGTCTTTGTCTGTTGGTGCTCAGCAGAGACCGAGAAGAAACCCCAGAACAGAAAGTGTGGGTGTTTGTGAACAAGAATGAGAGAGAGAGAGGGAGAGAGAGGGAGAGAGCGTGTGCCTGCGAGCCTCGCACTCCCTCTTTGCCAGCGTCTGCCATTAGGGTGTCAGTGGCAGAGCGAATTTATTTGCTGTGCGGTTACCGGGCTAATGATTGATGTTGCCCCAGCAAACAGTAAACCAATTAGACGGCTGATGTAACGTCATTTTAAAAGCCTCCTAATCACGTTGCTCTTGAACCTGGGACCCGGGCCTTCCCTAATGAAGATTTATACTGGATCAAAGGAGAGTCTAACGCCATTAACAATAGATTGTATTCCACCAAAAATCGCATTAGGACTTCTCTGCCCACCCCTCCCTCACCCCTTCCCTCCCATCAGGCCTCTTGCTAAATATATCTGCTGATTACAAGTGCAGATGCGCAGAGGAATGGAGAAATGAGGAAGAGCAGGAAGCTGTGAGCGATGGAGAGGCAGGCAGGCAGGCAGGCAGGCAGGCAGGCAGGCAGGCAGGCAGGCAGGCGGCGAAGCTTTCGCCTCACCGCAGCTAATTGTTTGAGAACAAATGCGCGCGCTGATGATCGCCGCTTATGCCTGTGTGTTTACGTGCGCGTGCGGCAGGAGGAGGAGGAGGAGGAATTCTTCCAAGGTGCTGATATAAGCACGTCGGGACGTTTTAACAGCCAACAGGAGAGCGATCGTTGATGAAAGAGCAAAAAAAAAAAAAAAAAAACAGACAAAAAAACAAAAAAAATCCCAGCGCCAGGGAAGCCGAGCACGGCGTCTGCCTGCCGCTGCCGGGATCCTCCCGCCGCCACTTGAAATTCATCATCGTCCCCTTACCTTTCACTTTCTCCGCAGGTTAATAATGTCACACGCAAAATGAGAGCGCACGTGCGCAGCGCAGCGGGAGCCGATATGAGCCGTGCAAAGTGTCGCAGCTGTGCTCCCCTGTGTCACTGATGTGCAGGTTTCCATTTGATGGAGTAAATTTGTGGAATTTTAGACACTTCATTTTATATGATTCCACTTCAAAAAAGGGAAAAATCTGTGATTATGTAATATGGTGACAATCTGCACCGATATGAGGCCGAGGCTACATGCATGGCATGGTTTTTAAATAAAGCAACAAATATTTTGTCCACAGAACTAAAGCTACATTCAAAATATTCCATTTTTTTTTTTTAACAAATCAACAAATTGCTACAAGAAATTATTAAATGTGCACGTTATTTAAGAATAAATACTTAAATAATAAATAATAACTTCAAAATAAATGTTGTTTTAATAAAAAAATGAACCCCCACCAATGTTTACTCTGACTGCACTCCTGGGGGATTCAGTGTCACCTGTATATGCTCCATATTGGACAGTGATTGAATTGCAGCCCTGCTTCCTAAAACCAGATTTCCAGTGGGCACATAGAAAAAACGAAACAAAAACTAAGCTTTGCAATGAATGTGAAAGAGCTTTTAAGATGTTGGCACATGCATCACTCTCGACATTCAAACACTCAATAGTGGGAACAAGAGGAAAAGCATATTTCCTCTGACTGGAGGGGCACTTCAAGTCCCTTTAGTTTCGATCCTTCGCCCTGAATACAAATTCTATGCAACAATGAAAAAAAGGAAATGACTAAATGAACAAGACTTGATGTTCAATTTGAGCTACAATGGAATTTTTTTTTTGTCAGCCTCTCTTCAGGCACACGGCGACGGACGGACTTGGAGCGAGTGAGCGGGCGGGCGGAGGGCGGGTGACTAGGAGAGCGCTCTTACCCGTGGCCGAGGGCTGGGCATGGCGGAGCAAGTACGAGTCGTCCGGGTGGGGCTCCAGGTGGGAGTGGGCAGAGTTTTTCTCCAGCAGGGGCACCTGGCACTCCCTGATGGGCGGAGACGGGCCAGGGAGGGGTGGTGGTGGTGGTGGTGGTGGTGGTGGTGGTGGGGGCGGTGGCGGAGGAGGGGGAGGAGGAGGAGGAGGAGGAGGCAGACGGGTGGGGCGGAGGGAGCAATGAGGAGGAGGAGGTCGGAGGGAGTGGGCGACCTGGAGGGAGGGGGGGGGGGGGAGCAGAGGAGGGGGGGAAGGGGGGGCCGTTACAAACAGACAAAACAGATGGCAATGTCTGACAGTGAGGTGAGTGGGCGGGGCCTTCTCCTTTGAAGCAGGTTCACTGAGACGCTCGTCAAGGGGTGAGTTCCACCCTCTGAACCCCGTCGGAGCAAAAAGCTTTTTTAATGTTATTTTAATATCGGTGTCGACTGCCGTGTTTGATGGAGACAAACGTTTTGTTTGGACCGCCTGCTCCGTTAAGAGGGTCACTACCGCCGGATCAACACTCACTGAGGTTCACTCAGTGTTGTGTTGTGGCTTTAAATATTCATTTTGCTCGGCAAAAACAAACAAACAAACAAATAAATAGAAATGACATATTTTATTTACATGGCACTTTTTATGGCAGGATATTAAAACTACGGGAGCAAAATGAAGGTTTTCAGGATTGTCAATGAATTTAATGCAGAAAAAATGCAGGGTCGTTCAGCTCTGGGTGTCAGTCAGTTCACTCCGTGAACTTGCTTCTTGGAGCTGCCCTCCGCCCCCCTCCCCTCCCCACCACCTCTCCACCCCCAACCCCCTCCCCCGGTCGTAGTGACGCACAGCAGCTTAGATACAAACACAGGCGACGACTGAAGAACTCATTATACAGACAACTGCAGCTTTTCTGGAAATAGCTCATGGAAATGTTGCAACTTGCAATGAATATATATATATATATATATATATATATATATATATATATATATATATATATATATATATATATATATATATATATATATATATATATATATATATATATATATATATATATATATATATATATATATATATATGTAAAAAAAGCATTCTTATAGTTTTAACTCGTTTCCCCTCTGCGTGTCTGGGGATGTGCATTGTACAACTCCCCTCCCACGCAGACAGCAAAATCAATCATGGTAATCAGAACGTAAAGATGCTGTACAGCGTTCCTCCTGCTGACGGTAGAGAGGTCAAAATGGAAAAAAATGAAAATCAGCCCGCTGAGTTTTGTCGTTCATAAAAATCAATTGGCGAAAGGCTTCGACACCGACGAACCTTTAATTTGTGAGCTTTGTCAAAAACCCTGGAAAAAAACAAAAAAATCTGATTTTTTTTTTTGTTTGAAGTTTCACTTCCACCGTCGTACCATCGTCCTCGACATGCTAAGACAAAAGAAAGTGAAGTGCCAAGTCTTTAAATAGTGGGAGCCATGGGACGCGTGGACACAATCAGGCTGTCCCGTACACCAGAGAGTGAGCGGCAAGACGGGGATGGAGGGAAGAATTCACTCTACTCTCCAAAGATTCGGAATCAAGGACAAAGACAAATCTAATAAATTCTATTTAGAGACGGCTCAAAATATAGAATAATTATATCTCCCATATTTGCAGCTCAATCAATCAACAATACGCTAAGAATGAGGCCACCGAGTCCAGCCGATCCACCCAAGGACTCAGGTTATTACGACTCCTAATTAGGCAACCAAATAGACACTTTGACACGCTAATATTCCCTTATTTTCCACTGATTCCGTGTCTTAAATGCTAGCCTCGGGCGCCGGTAATTTTTTTTTTTTAATCTAAATAAACAAAGCTGTTCTCCTGAGTGATGCCTTGTCCTTCACCTCCGCGAGTAAAATGCGTAAAGGGGCGGAGAAAATAATCAGCACGCCCGTCCAAACTTTTACAAACTTCTTCCATTTTTTTCTTTTCCAACTAAAAAAAAAAAAAAAAAAAAAAAAAAAAAAAGTCACTGGGAAAATGGAGAAATTGCAATGCATAGCCTTGCAGTCGGTCCCTCTATTATCAAACCTCTATTTCTCTTTTCACATAGATCAAGAGCGCAGAGGGGCTGCGAAGAAGAAAGAGGGAAAAGTTTCAGGAGAAAAACCTCCAGAAGCAGAAGAAGCAGAAGAAGCAGAAGAAGACGAGATAGCAGAACATTCATCATTGTTCCATTCACATCATTATTTATTTTTCAAACTTTGGCCCGGCCCTAGAATACCAATGTGGGTTTTTCTTTTCTTTCCTGTTGACGGTAATGTGACAGCATCCATCCTCTCATCACAAAGACTGAACATCGATGTGGAAAACAGCACGGGGGCTGCTTGCATCAGGACCGCTGATGCAAAGCCGCTGGACGCCGGCGCCGTTTGTATTCCCTCCAAAATAAAGCGCGTCAATTACCGGGGCCCGCACGCCGAGCTCAGGTGCTGTCGCTGAGTTATAGAGACGTATTGGATGGACGCGGAGGAGGAGGAGGAGGAGTAATGCGTCTGTCCTGCTGTCCAAACTGCTCCGGCTTGGAGCTTTGCGTCATGGAAACTAGAGCTGCGATCGATCCACGCCCCCACGTTAACTACACCCCAGAGAGAAGCAGGCCTTGTCTTCTGTTTAGGTATGTGTGTGTGTGTGTGTGTGTGTGTGTGTGTGTGTGTGTGTGTGTGTGTGTGTGTGTGTGTCCGGTCAATCTCATCAAAGCAAACAGAGAAAAATGGATAAACAGTGGCAGAGCAAACACTGTGGCCATCCAAAGGGGAAAAGGAGAGAGGGACAGTCAGGAGACGGATTGGCCAGCGTGGAAGAGACAACAAGGTCAGAAAGGGGAGAGGGGAGGGGGGAGGAGGGTGGGTGAGTGACCGTGGGAATGAAGGGAAGGGAGGGCGACGGAGAGATGAACCGGACAGGGGCAGAGGACAGAGGGGGAAGGGGGGGAGGACCGGCCGAGGAGCAATGAGCTGACAGAACTTATTGGCAATAAAAAACTAGAATAAAAAAGAGGGATGGAGGACCGAAGGAGAGTAGTTAGGAGTGGGGGGGGGGGGGGGGGGTGAGGCGGTGGCGGTAGAAAGGATGAACGATGGAGGCCGGGAAAAGGCCGAAGCGAGAGAGAAAAGCGGAGGCAACTGGAAAAAAAAAGAGAAAAAGAGCCATTGATCCGAAATAAATCGATCTCCTCGATTGATGGCGTTTCAGCTTTTTGCATATTTTACCGGATCTATAGAACAGTGCTGACGAGGCTGCAAAACGTATGCAAATGAGCTCCCCCCACCCCTCCAGCCCCCCCCCACCAACCCTCAGACCCTCCTTAGCGAGCGAGCGCAAACCGCTTCGGATTTGAACGCAGCTCCACTCGCGCTGAATTTCAGCCGTCGCCTTTTACTCTCACTTTACATTCCTTTAAAATTTGAATTTTAATTGCTCTTCTCCTGCACTCGAAGCCGGCACACTCCCATGCACGCTATAAGTCCACACAGTCTGGGACTGTCACAGTCGCGGTCCACTAGCCGAGAGGGCTCGATGACCATATCTACGTCCGCAAGTGCGGAACAGCATGAATCGGCCTTCGGAGTGATCTCCAAAGGCCACCGCCACGCGTCTTCTATTGCATGTACACATGTACGGGGCCTCGCGCGCATACGCCAGAGTGGTTATTAATATTTGAAACCACTTTAATTACAAAAAAGAGAGGGAGTGAGGGACGGAGGGACGGAGGGGGGGAAAAAAAATTGCACCACTTGGCCAAAAGCAATTAAGGGAACTTTAATCTCCTTAGCAATTATGCTGTGGGGCATCCTTAACTCAGTCATTTCTGCCCGCTACATTCGCAGAAAGGTCAGTGGAAATTGCTTTGTGTTATTAGAACAAAGACTGGAAGGCGATGAGCTCACGAGGCTCCGCGGACCAGCCGCCGGTCGCCTCCTTCCTCCTGCCGGCCATCTGCACGCCAAGCCCCCCTCCGGTCCTCCATGTCGGACTCGGAGGCGATTTCGCTCTTCAACAAGTGTTGATTAGTGAGAACAACAACAAAAATAAATAAATAAGTGTATCATGGGGGAGGGGGAAAAAAGAAATAAAGAAAGCCTCAGTGTTGCGGGCATTAGCGAAGTCTCCAGGCGATTTGCTAAAAAAGAGCGAGACCCAGTAATGAGGACGGTTGTTGTGCGGCGGGCGTGGAGACTCGCCGCCATGACTCATCTCATGATCTCCGCCTGTTGCTCCGTCAAGACTCCTCCGACTCTACAGCCAAGACTCCTTTTCCACTCCAGTTAAGACCCGCTCTGCCCCGGCGTCCCCGTGACGGTGCTCCAGGACCACAGGTGAGGAGCGGGAAAAACCGCCCGTTCTCCTCCTCGTCCTTGTCCTCCCTCCATCCCTCCCCCCACCTCCACCCATCTGGCTGAGGTGAGGAGCGAGCGGCGAGGCGGGCCGAGGAGAGCGCGGAGCGGGCCGAGGCGAGGGATGGAGCGACAGCTGGAGCCCAGTCAGACAAGGAGAGACAAATTACCCCTCTAACGAGAGCCATTCATCATCTCTTCATCTATTTCGTCCCCTCCCGCCTCCCTCCCTCCCCCATCCCTGCACAAAAAAAAAAAAAAAAAAAAAAAAAAAAAAAAAGGCGCGCCACACCTGGGTGGTGAAATAAACACGTACACAAAAAAAAAAAAAAAAAATCACAGCTCTGCCGACATCGGAAAGAAAAAAAAACTTTTTTTTTTCCTTTTAGCCGCCGCAATCAGCGCGCTCTTCTGCTGCGATGACGGAGGAGGTGGTTTGGCGATGGATGGGTGGCGCGACAAGATTAGCGAGTGGCGGGATGATTGAACGGGCGCGACGCGGGAAAAAGAGCGAGCGAGCGAGGGGGGGGCGGGGGGAAAAGAAAAAGAAGAAGAGGAAGAAGAAGACACCGACACACCCATGCTGGCACGTGCAAAGACTCATTAGCATGGCTGCTGTCAGCACAGATGTTGGACTGGAGTGGGGGGTGGGGTGCTGTCAATCAGTGCGCATGCACGCGGGCCGCCGGAGCGCGTGCGCACGGCGCGCGGCACGTGTGCGTGATAGCGTGCGACAGTGATCTGAGGGCTATTTAGCGATGACAGCTGCTGACACAATGGGCCCTTTTTCTCTATTTATCTATACAGCACCGTCTGTCTCCTCCATCTCATCTCTCTTCCTGCACCCCCACCACCAACCACCCAGCCACCCACCCACCCCTCTCATTCTTTCCCGCTCCTCTTCATTCATGGCCGCCTTTCCTTTCTCGTCAGCGCAGCGGCGGGACAAGACACGCACCTGTTGTTGTCAGTGCAAAACAAGTGGAAGGAGGAGAAGCAGGAGGAGGAAGAGAAGCAACAAATGAGGCCGACAGCCAATCTGGGGAGGAGCTGCGGAGCCCGTTTGCTCCTCGTCTCCTCCATCGCTTCTGTTTCGTTATTAGACAGGAATAGAAGGGAAGAAAGACAGAAAGAAAAAAACGGGGAATGAGAAAATGAGTAAAGAGATGAGAGGATGATTGGACGGACCTGTTTTAATTACGCAAGTCGGACTTTGGCTGCCTGAAGAGATGATTGTATCAGCGGCCGGCGCTTTGATGTGTAACTGAGAGTCTGTCTGGGAGCTTTATTCCCCCCCCTCCTCTCTGCCACGCGGCCGTCACTCTTCACAGCCAATGAAAGGCCCTCTCAGATGTAGCCTGGTTGCTCAGCACATTGCGGGACAGCGCTTCAGCACCACCTCAAAGCATTTCACTTCATTCTTTTTTTTTTTTTTACATTTCTGCTCCAGGATTAAATCTCAGGTTTAATTACTTCAAAAAAATAACGAAAATGACTTGAAAGTGCTTTTAACTTTTTTTCTCTTTATCACAAAAGATAAACTATATATAAATGGGATTTTTTTAAAACTCTCGAATGCTTCCAAGTTATAAGTGCCTTCATAACTAAGTGCTGGAGGGACTCATTTAGCCCTTCCTCAAGTGTTGTCTTTTATTTACAGTGAAGCCTGAAGCCTGAAGCCACTCGTGGCTAATCAACAAATAAAAAGGGGCCAGTGCACAACTTTATTTTTTAACTTTTTAACAACACAATGCTTATCTACAAAATGCTCATTGAAGTTCGTTAGTTAATCCAGAACAAGTGACACGGACACGGGTTGTAGATCTTGAACTGTGTAAGAAGACAAAAAAAGAAACTGACACACACACACACACACACACACACACACACACACACACACACACACACACACACAAATCTGTCACTGAATCTTTGATTTGTGGGTTGAAAGACCAGACAGAAACCCTCATCTTGCTTCCTCTTCAACCGACCGGACTGCCTCTGCTGCTGCAAATGCCACTCGGTGACTCTGAGGTCACACTATGGCAGAGGGATTTTTTTTCTTTTTAATGACGAGTCGCCTATTAATAATATTCTTTCACCTTTGAGTGACGCAAGGCGCTCACAAACAATGACGCCCAAAAACGCTCAGTTAATTTCCTGCTTGGCCTTAATAAGAGGAGGTGCCGAGGAATTGGATTGCCGCCTCTTTGTCTTATTTTAAAGTCAAATAGGAGGAAATAACACAATACGTTGTGGAGGGGGAAGCACCTCAGGTGGGATTTTTGCTGCACGGATGACACCACGAGTCCAAAACGCTCACCTCTGAGAGACTGAGACATGCCGGAGCTCCCTCTCCTCCCCCTTCCCTCTCTCAAGTGACTCTTTCACTTGGGCGAAAAGAAGAAAAGAGAGGAGAGAGGAGAAGAGGGGCGGACGACACAAAGCAACACACTCGACCTTTTCACCCAGGCGCGCAAACGCAGCGCGGCGCCGATCTGCATCTGCTAATTGAAACATGCCTGCTCCCTGCCGGTCCACTCCGTGCACACACTCTGTGTTTGTGTGTGTGTGTGCGCGCGCCCGCGCCTCCGCATTCCATTAGGATGCCACGGCACACCCGAGCTGTCCACTGTCACAGATGTCCACGCCGTGACTCGGGGCGGCCATCGAGCTCGCATTACCATATAAATTATATCCACGTTGCTGCCGCAACTATGGATTGATGGTATCGTTATGGATTCCGCACGGCCCGGACCCCCTCGTTGGGAACAATGAAAATAAATCGGCTCCTTCGCTCCACATAAATCTGAACTGCGCGCGCGGTTACACGCAAAAGAAACCGCCGGCTCGCCAGCGCACGCACGCCTATGGTGCGTGCACGTGGAAACACAAGCACGCATCCGAGCCTCTCGCTGCATGTGAGCCATGCAGGGGCTGACAAGAGCATTACCTGTTTATCGCAGTGCGTTCCTGCCTGCCTTCCTGCCTGCCTGCACAATGTGTGTCGGTTAATGTGCAAAATCTCTAAACATGTGCCTGATTTTTATTCATTCATTTTTTATTTTTTTTTTGTTTATTTTGCCGCTGCTGTGCACACTTTAGATTCCGCGAATCAATTTGACAGCAGGAGAGAAAATGGCACTTTAAAACTTCAGGGTAGAAAACATAATCAATATAAATCAGCAGCAAAATAAGAAAATATAATTGGTGTAAAATATAATCACCAAGCTGGAGAGAACCTTGCAAAAGAATGTAATTTTTCTTCTGCCAAACAATAGATGCCGGAGCTTAAAAAAAAAGAAATAAAATCCTCCTAAATTATTTCCACATTTGTTATTCAAATTATAAAACAGAGTGACAGCAGCGCTTCGATGCCCAATGCTAGTTTAATAAATTTATGGGTCTGGAAAAAAAGGATTTACCAGCAGAAATTGTCCGCCTTTCTACATGAAATCACTTTTTTTTTTTTATTTCTAGCAAGGCTCCTTCCATATATGCTCAATTAAGGGAAAAAAATATGGACAAGCGGTTTTGATGTCTGGAGTGAGCACTCAATATATGCACTTAGTAAATACAGAATCAAAAAGCAGAAATCTTTCAGTAGGGGGGAAAACCTCTTCATGTTTAGTTGCAGGGACGACAGAAGCTTTCAAACGCTGCGATGAGGAAAACCAGCACGGCTGAAGAAAATCGAGGAGGGATTTTTACTTTTTTTTTTTGCTGTCGAGCAGCTGAAATGATTTGCAGTGACGCAGAAAACAAACTGCATGTTTCACATAATGAATCTTACAACAACAAAGGCATCTTTAAGAGAGAGAGCGTTATATATAAAGACTGAAGAACTAGCGCTGGAGCGATAAATCAGCTGGTCAATTAATTGGGCCAAGCTATAATTATCTGACAAAACTGATGTCGGCCAATTGCGTCGAGGCCTCGTGTCCGCACAAGTGTTTTTGACCAATGAGGAGCCGAATCCTGCTGCTATTTGCGCATTATTACACCTGCTTGTTGGGCGTTTTAGGTGTTTACATGTAAAACCAAGCAGAGCACACAATGCATTGAGAATTTGTTTTAAAGTTCACAAATGCCTGTCCAAGTTTAACAGTTGTGTCTCTTTTTTGTTGTTGCTTATTACATGGTTTCTTTCATCAAAGGCAAAGAAAAACACAGCAGCTAATCAACTTTGCCATGTCCCACACACGACCCCAACCACGTTGCCAGAATACCAGAATTACACCTAGAAAGGAAAAAGGCCTGATTGTTGCTCTTCAGGGGCTCCTTCCGGAACGTTTCGGAGAGGCGGCGCATGAGTAAGCAGCGCGCACGCTGCAAAAAAAAAAAACAAAAAAAAACCCTCAAAGGCGACGCCAAATACAGAAAGACGCATTTAACAACATAGTGTAGCCGCGCACACATGCGCAGGTGCCCAAAATACCTATTCAAAGATAGCAGGGCGCCGCCGAGCCAACTGGCAAAGTCGTGGTTGCTATGACAATCCCGTGCTGCAAAAAAAACAAAAAAACATAAAACAAAAAAACACCCCTCCCGAAAAAAAAAAAAGCACGAAAAGCAGCCTAGCACACAATGACACAAAGACAAAAACCAAAATAACGGAAGAAAAGAAAACAATTGGAAAAACGAGAGGAAATAAAAGGCGGGAGGAGGAGGAGGCCTTGGAAGAAAGAAAACAGGTGATGGTAAGCAATCCCTGTTTGTTTGGCGCTCGGATCCGCCAGTTTGGCGACCTTGTGCGGCGGCAGATAGCGGCGCCGCATTGTAGCCTCATGAATAAACTCAATTTCAATCCGTCTCTTTTTTTTTTTTTGTATGATGCCACTTTACGTGGAGTGCGCGCATGCCCGCCGACGAGCACGGCGGCAGGGCTGACTCAGCAGTCGGCGTGCGTCTCCTTCCGCCGATTAGCATGCGCACATGGGAGAGACCCGGCCCGGCTACGGTGATGCATTCAGAGTGGTCGTTGGGTAATAGCTGCTGCCGCTGCTGCTGCTGCTGCTGTTGCTGCCGCTGCTGCGACGGAGGAGAGGAGCCTCGCCTCTCTTTGATGTTGGGCTGCTTTTATTTATAGCAACAACCCAGGGGGGAGTAAAAGAAAAAACAAAACAAAACAGTGGGCCAGACTGTCTTCCCCTCCATCTAGTTTGCCGCTGTCGAGTCGTTTCCAAACTGGTCGCGGACGACGTCCTTACGCCGGCGCAGGGGCTAAATTCAACGGAATCCCTCCGCGACTCGACTCCGACGACGCGTCCTGCCGCCGGCAGTTATGAATCGAGAGACGCGGGCGGACGGCGCAAGGGTGTCGTTACTCAAAGTGCAACCTGGCAAACCCCCGGCCGTACTGTATATATGCACGCACATAAAGGAGGCCCGTGCCGAGAGACGAGCTGAAATAATAAAGCCAAGGTGCGTTACAGGCCCAGTGTGGAACATCTAAAGGAAGCTGTGGGGCACAGCGGCGCAACAGAAAACACATCAGCGCTGAACTACTGAGTCGCTAAAAGTGATTCACTTTGCTGAATCTTTGTTGTGTTTGCATACAACAGCAGCGCAACTTGTCGAGAGTCACCATCCAGTGTCACGAATGCATAATTATGTATTTAATAGATATAAATAACTGTATTCCACGTGCAATCATAACCGTAACGACAACAGAATCCGATGCAGCCGTCGTTGGAGACAAAGTGTGTCGCGTTTTGATCGTCATCACCGACGTGACTTTTTTTCCCTTTCCGTCTTTGCCGCAAAACGACAACAGAACAAACCCTAAATAGGTTTTAAGGACTTCAAAGCAGGCGGTAAACACACAAAGCTTCATATAAATTGGTCACCACAAGTTCATCGTCGCAGTTTAGCCCCAATTTTCTTTCCCAGCCAGACTTTAATTGCGGGATTATTCAGCGGAATTGAGTTGACATTTTGGGGTGCCACAGTTGTGTTTTACTTCATAAATTTTTTCCCCCCATGTTCAGCTCCGCCGGTGAACTGCACCTTTTAAGTTTCTCATGGCTTTTGGAAGCGCTCCCAATCACTGATTGCGTTATTAAATGCTGCCTCGGTAAATCACCTGCTAATTGCTTGTGGGTTGGGAATCCAAACAAAACAAAGGGCCCTTTCATTGGATAAAGCTTACACCCAGTCATCCTCCTCCTTCTCCTCCTTCACCTCCTCATCATCCTCCTCTTCCTCCTCTTCTCTGTGAATGCGTGAATTGCGCGATGACTTCCGAACGCGTCTGGCTTCTTCTGAAGTGACTGGAACGCTGTCACAGCAGGATGAACGGATGCACGCGCGTGCTTGCGCATGCTAAGTCCCCAGATGCACTTTTCAATTTACACACGCAAGAACACGCAACCGTCACAATTAGCCGCGGCTTGCATCAGCTGTCGTCAGCTGACTCTGAGGAATACGGAAGTCCCCCGCGCTGACCTGCGCCACGTGCGCGCGCACCGCAGCCAGGTGCGTGCACCTCTCGCCGCTTGTTTTTTGCGCCGCCCGCTCGGCACAAACACTCCTGCAAACGTGATGCAACTCTCCAAGGCAAAAGCACCTGCAGCCCTGCGAGCGCGCGTCAGGCTCACAAACAGTCGCGCCCGGCCGAGGCTAAAGGCTAAAGGCTAAAGGAAGTAGGAGAACTTGGCCACTGTGGCAGCTCGACGCCACGCCATTAGTCTCGGCGCCGCTCGCGCTACGTCGCGAAGACCCTCGGAGACAAATAATAAAATGCTAATCTTTGTAGGACGGAGCCGAGTCAGTCAGTTTAAGCTGAGAGCGTCGAATGAGATTTTTAATTACTGCATGACCTGGGGTATATTAGCACATATTAATGAGGATCATTAACCCAGAGGTAACTAAGACCCCTCCTCCTTAACTACAACTGATAGCTCTACCTCGAACCGACGCTATCCAGCTATCAGCGTGTGTGGCGGCGGCTGTGCCTGCCAGCGCTTAGGAAGAAAGAAAAAAAAGAAAAATAGAAACGTTGAATTGGATCCGTCCCTTGCAACAAAACAACGCGTCCTTGGTTAAAAGTGAAAATAAAAGAGAAGAAAAAAGAATCCATTGTATAAGTTTCTTTAACGCAGGAAGAAGGCGACAGGAGAGTGCGAGTAAACGCAAGCGAGGCCGTTTCACCCAAAGAAATACCTTCGCCTGCACGCTCCGTCACAGCGCCATCTTCAGATAATGCAGGAGGAAAGTATAATCGCTCAATAGGCAGCGCCAGGTATCGGTGAAGCACAGCGGAGGATGAAGGATGGCGAGGAAAAGAAGGAAACCGTTTCGATTGACACGTGCAAAAGGTCACAGTAATTTTCAAGGGGGCTGCAGGGATGGGGGAGGGGAGTTGAGAGGGAAGGAGGGGGGTGAGAAGGAGGGAGGGGGGGGAGGCGGGGAGGAGTAAAGAGCGCGAGAAAGTCTGCGTGGCTGTCGGGCCGCAGGAGGCTCCGGTTGGAAAGGAGGACGGTCCATTTTCAAAACCCCGGCTCCCCTCTGCAGCCGTGTGAATGCCAGGGACAATATTTACCACCCCCTGCCCCCTCCCCCTCCGCCTCCACCCGCCGCCCCCCTCCCCCGTGTGTCAACTCGGGTCTTGTAGTGCCATTAGGGTGCAGCCTCGGCGGTACGGAGGCAGAAGCTTTTATCTCAGACGAGGGCACAACGGCCGTATTTGGCTTGTAACATTTGCTAAGGACACACACACACACACACACACACACACACACACCCACTACACCCTTTCTTGCTTGTCTCTCACTCTGTCCATTTCGGCCCCACTCTGGCGTCTCAGCAGTTTATTTTCTTTCTATCTTTACATAACTGCACCTTCCCTGGGTGACCTGTGTTAAAACGACTTGTTCCACACGGCAGACACGCAACCTGGCTGCTCTGGGGCGACGGCACCCGTCCACCTGCCTGAGCCCTGCAGCATACAGCAGTTCAGACATCCCCACTCAACTCAAAAACACTGGCCAGGATTTGAAATATACAGTAGTAGAAAAAAAAAAAAATTCTGACACCCTTAGAATTTTTTACTTGTCATTAAATATTGGCTAGAGATTTTTTTCGCGTGTCTTTCAAAAGGTTTTGGCTGCATCAGAGATACACAAACAAATCAAAATCATATCATAAAGTTCTAGTAGTTCTCAACACAAGTCTGGTTGTGTTGCAACAAGGGACAAAGTCATCCTGCTGAACCATCCAGTTCTAATCTGGGCGCAACAGTGTAGAAAGTTGTGTAACTGTTAATGACTGCGCAAAAATAAACTGAATTTGGAGACTTGAGACTGAGATTTGCGACGGTGCATCACAAATGCGTGAGGTGCCCAAAAACTTGTGTGTCTCTATAAGACACAGACACACTGTACTGTAGATGTACAGTAGAGGGCACGCGCTGAAAGTGAGAACAGGATCACAAAGACGCAATAAAAACAAAGGTCTGAATGTGAAAACACTGGAACGCTGGATCGCAGTGAGAGCCAGGAGTCGACCGGAGCTGCCGAGACTTGGCCGCCGCTGCGCGCTCCGCTTTGTCCGCCGCCAACGGGGAAGTAATGCGGCTCCTCCGCGTTACGTAAAGCCGCGTTGAGTGTTCCGCGGCTCAGCGCCTTCCGCAAAGTGTGTAAATGTGAAAAATGTGAAGTGGGAGCCACAGCCGCGGTCGCTTTATGTAAATCCGCAACCCCCCCGATCCACCTCCCGCCCTTCCGCCGCCGCCGCCGCCGCCGCGGCATCTTCCTTGTGCACGGCGTGCATTAATTGCCATTCCCAGCGGCCGTCGCCAGAAGCCGCGAGGACTCCGGCGGGACATCTGCACCTTCATTAGACTCCACTGATCTTTACGCTGCGCCGCCAGGAAAGAGAGAGAGAGAGAGAGAGAGAGAGAGAGAGAGAGAGAGCCTGCCCTTCTTTTATCACCTCTTCCCTGGTTTTTACCTCTCTCTGACTATTCCCTGGGAACTGCGGGCCTCGCTGAAGGACGAGACGCTCCCCGCTAATATCGCCACTCGCAGGATGGAAGGAGCTGCGAAGCTGCGGGGCTGCGGAGGAGGAAGTTGCGGCCGAGCCGGACAGGAAGTCATCAGCTCTGCTGCCGCTGCCGCTTTTGCTGCTGCCTGGTGGCGCATCCCGCTCCCCCTCAATTTGTAATGGCTTATGATTTCGCCGCCTCCCCTCTCATCCGTCAACATTTCTGTCACTTTACCCTCCTCCTCCTCCTCCTCCTCCTCCGCCCCAACGTGCCACTTCACCCCGCAACACTTCCTCTCTGCCTTCATTTTGCACATTCCTTCTCCCTCCCTCCCCCCTCCCTCGCCTGAAACCAGCCTTCCTTTCGTCATTATCCCTCCGTTAATTCTTCTCGCCGTCTTCCGTCCCCTGAGCAAGTGCTTCTCACTCACTCGCTCTCCAACGGACCCCTACAGACGTTGTATGGCGCCCCCTTGGCCCCCCACTCCCTTTCCCTTTCTCTTCAGCTCCCCCCCTCCCCCGCCCACTTTCTGCGCAGTGGATGAGAGACGCCAGCTGGAGGAAACAGAGAGAAATGGGCCCAATTACAGCATTGGGAGCTGAAAGTTGGCTAATTAACTCTAATTCGCTAACAAACTGCTTTTTCACCCAGAATCATCTCTCTCTGTCGTCACACGGCGCACACACGTACGGGTGGGGGGGGGAGCCGGATTTGCACGCACAGCTCGAAGATGGAGGAGAAGAAGGAGAAGAAAAAAAAAGCAAGCCCGCTAACTACAGGCCGGATATACATCAAGGCGAGAGGCGTTCAGGTGCATGCATGCACGCGCTGGCTGGCGTTGCCCACGCAGACACGAGCGCGGACCCACTCGCTCAGCTGTATTTACCGCGAGGGCAATATGTTGATTGCGTTAGAGTGGCTGATTATTGCACCGAGACAGTAAAGGAAACAAATGTCTTTCATAGGAAGGCATCTATCAGGGCGAGAGGGCTCCCGGCTAACACAGCGCGGTGGCAAATGGCAGCGGCGCATCCGGCTGCGGTGGATCGGGGGAGGAGGAAGGGAGCGGAAAAAGGCAGGAAGAGGAGAGAGCGAAGGAAGAAGTACGGAGAAAAAGTCAGAGGAGCTGCAGATGCAGAGAGGAGAAAATGATGAATAAAGGATAAAGCGGGGAAAAAAAGGGAGAGGATGATGATGATGGTGATGATGATGATGATGCGAGATGAGACCGAAGGCATGTTTTTTTCCGAGGCTGTGACGCACTCAGCCTCTTGCTAACAAACGATGAGGGGAAAAAAAAGGAAAGTAAAACGTCGGTTTGAGGCCGAGTCAGGAAACTATTTGGGGGTAAAGCCGAGACGCGATAAAAAGAAAGGAAACAAAGAAAGAAAGGGAAAAAAAAAAACATCCCACGCGCGCGCGTGCACGTACGTGTGTACGCACGCACAGGATGTAGGATGCTTCACCGCTTGTGGGTTTGCAGGCTGCGCGCGGACGCACAGTGAGTGTGGGCAGCGCTTGGAACAATGAGAGCGTCCAATGTGGAGCTATAAGAACAGGTGTCCAGTGGGCTCCGGCTCCGAGGGCCGATCCAACACGCGCACGCACACGCGCGCTGTAAACTTACACACCGGGGCGGCAGCGTCTCCTGCAGCCACCGGCGAGCAGTTTACTCATCCCTCCCGATGACTTATGAGGTGCTTGCGGATGAAAAGACGCGATAAGAAGCGCATTACGTATTTGCTCGATAATGCGCGGCGATACCGCAAGTCGCTGCCAAGCGGCGACACACACACACACACACACACACACACACACACACACACACACAGTGTCACATTCCCGAGACCTGCGCAGATGGTTTCTCGCTCGCCTCACCTCCGTCTCCACCTTCATCAAAGTTCACCGACTTTCTCCTCCTCCTCCTCCTTTCCTCGCCTTTCCGCTCGTTCCATTTCTGCCCCCCACACCTCATTAGTAATGCTAATACCCCAAGTAATCGAGGACACCGTTCAAAGTGTGCGCGCGGCCATGCACGCACGCACGCACGCACACACACACACACACACACACACACCAAAGGGGACGGACGGTGTCTGGGATCGGAGATGAGTCCCCCCCCCCCCCCGCCCCCCGATCCCATTTCTCCGTCTGGGCCCTGCACTCCTCCTCGCCGGCAGAAAATCCGATGGAAATGCAATCACAATCAGTTAGGTTCCAGACGAGGACAGACGCACACGTGGCCGCGGCTACGCACGCGCACGCACGTGCACGCACGCGACACATAAACGTACATTCCATCCCGACGACTGCAAGGGAGCCATGCAGAAAATTGTTTTGGACACGGCGATGAGGAGATGGAGCGGCGGGGAGGGGGGAGGAGGTAGGGGTGGCGGGTATCCGGGGGGGTATGGGGGGAGCTTTTTAATTTACATTTTTAATGCAAAATATCATTCAAAGAGGGAACGTCGAGGCATCTCATTATGCCGTTTCTTGATTACACGCTAGCCACATCAGTCTGCGTCCAGCAGGAAAGAAAAAAAAATAAAAAATTTGCACATAAACACGTGTGAACGACCTGTCGGGCCCCTCCGGCCGTAATCACCCAGTTAGAAATGGGACGCTTCCTCAGACACCATAAATCCGGAGAGCTATAATCAACACTGTCCTCCAGATATCATCCATCACAGACAATCTACATTTTTAGAGCCGCCCGACACCAACCGATGAGGTCACTTCAGGGAAAACTTTGTAGGACGTAGGAATCAAGTCATCCCTTCACACGACCCTGAGAACCCAGCGGCAGGATCGAGGCTGCGGGCTGTTTGGATCTCCGCTCGACCGACTGAAGTGAAGTGCTCGGACCTGAGTGGCAGAAGCTTGTGTTGTCAAAGCCTTTTTAAAATAACCCGAGCGACCTGAGCTGTGTACCAGGGTTCTCCTGATGCTCCTGATATTGTCAGAGGCTGCTGACGTTGCCTGAATCCTCTAGGGTTTTATTTCCCCACTTGTGACCTTCTGGTAGAAAAAAAGTCCATCAAGTCCATCAAGAGAAGGTAAAAACTTGCAAGATGTTTAGGATGATCTGTATTAAAGGCTGAAGAGGAACAAAGTTGTTGTCAGAAAGCCTTCAGTACCATTTTCATCTCAATATATAAATATGAAAAGTCCATTTGGTTGTGCTAGAACTGCTAATCTCCACAGTAGCAGCAGCCTTTGTTCACAGCATCATTCTTCTTGCTCCTGGATTTCTGTGATATTTCAGATCATCTTGCGAGCAGCAGCAGCAGCAGCAGCATCTGGCTCTCTGACTTCCTGCCTCTTTATCTGAACAGTAACCTGACTGATAAGGAATCCGCGGAAATTTCAAGACACGAACATGAAAATACTTTCTTGTAAGGGTTTTTTTTTTCCTTTCGGCAAAATGAATGCGCCGCGTTTCAGAGTGGAAATGTGAGCGGCTCCGGCCGCGGCGCCACGACACGCTCCAGTGAATCCGGAATGCGAGCCGCTCCGGCGTTTGTTTTGGAGGTAAACCGGCTGACGTATCGCCGCTGTTTTCGCTCCCGCGGCGAGCGTCACTTTTGCTTTTGCTCAACAATTCCTGGAGATGATGATATTTTAGTCTCTGTGTTTACAAGTCGGTTCAAAGCTTCGCTTTGCACGAACATGATGACTCGTGTCTCGGGTAGGCTGCCGAACGAAAGTGCCGAGCCCTGAAGAAAGGGAAACACCCCCTCTGATGGCGGTGCTGGAGCGGCGGGCCCGATTCTTCCCACATCTGGCGGCGGTGCGGCTTCAAGGCGGGAGCGAGAGCGGCCAACTCCATCTTTGTCTCCGCAACTGTGTGACTCTCGCTGTGGTGCCGGCGGTGCCGGTGGTGCCGCTGTCTCGGGACAGAGGTGGCTGGCTTTCAGACAAACATTCTTGCCCAGCTTGTTTGTTCGACGCAATCTGTTGTTTTCCAGAATGGGCAGAGCGATGTGTTCAGCAAAGCGTTCACAGCAGCAGTAAACCATAATCACCGCCTTTGTGAACTCTTTTTTTTTTTTTCCTTCCCTTTTTATTCCTCTGCTGCTCAATCAAACCAGGCGAGACCAGCAGCCCTGGAAGCGTGACCCGCCCGCCCGCCTACCGCTGAGGACGCGGCTGGGTGAGGTCATGGCAAAATGAGAGCGCGTGGCCCTCAGAGGGCCCCCCCCCCGGCGGCCCGGGCCGTGTCACCAGCGATCATCATCAGGCTCATCAGCCGGACAGACGGGAGGATGGACCACCTGCAGGAGGACTGCTGGTGATTCCTCTAATGGGCTGTGAGCAACCAACAGCCAAACGTCCCTGCCTTTAAATGTGCGTCTGGAGCCATCTGGGCTTCGCTGCTCCGTCCCGCTAACTTGTGTGCGCCCCCCCCCCACCCCCCCCCCGCAGATGTACGTCCGACGCACACAATCAACATCTGCGCGTTTTGCGGCTCTCTTTTCACGAGGACATCTGCCCGCGTCAGCAGTGATTTAAAGATTCCTCTAAATAGCACTGTGAGCAAAAAACACCCCCCAAAAACGCACACAGAAGAAGAAAAAAAAGTCATGATCCCACCTGACAATTGTAATTAGGGAAGTCCCGATGCCCGATGCCAATCCAGCATATTTTATTAGATCAGCGTTCAGCCGATCTGCGTTCAAAATCCCCGATCCGATCTTTGTAGTTTTATGAATTTTGCATTTATAGTTCGCAACGTATAAATAAATACTGCCGTGCTCCGAACGGACGAGACATATTGAGATCGAAGGTTTCCGCCCGGCCGCGCGCACGTCTCCACATTTGTCTACTACGTCGGCCATGTGGCGATTCTACGAGTTGGAAGACAAACGCAGACCCGCAGCGAAATGCAAAGTCTGCGAGCTAATGGTTTCACCTGGCGGCAGCAACGGAGCTTCCCTTAATGCAACTCATTTAATTCGTCATCTCAAGAAACACGAATAAGGAATACGGCGCTGCGACCGAATCAAAATCCGGTTTGAAGCAGCAGACGCTGCTCACTAGTTTGAGAAAAGACAAGTTAGCTGTGTTAGCCGTGAGCTGCTGCACTGATTTAAGTTTATTTTTTTCATTGGTGGTTTCAGACACTTCACATGTGTCGGAATCCAATTAATTCAGTTTATTCAAGGTAAAAAAAAAGAAGAAGATCGGATTGGGAAAAAATCCCAATCGGGATCGGTAATCACTCATTAAACAATCGGGATCGGAACGGGACCAAAAAGATGTGATCGGGACATCCGTGGTTGTAATAAAACTGGACAACGTGTTTGCTTATCGCGGTGACTGGCAGGAACAAACAGGATTTGAGTCGTCACACCCTCCCTCCACCCCCGATAATCACCCGGTTCACAGCTCTGCCGGGTAAGTCGTGGCGGCAAAGTGAACTCCCGCGCTCCCCGCACTCTGCTTTTCACGCCGTCTTTTGTGTCCTCTACACGTCTCGCGCCGTTCTTAAAGGCTGCAGCGGCGCCGTGGGGAGTCTGATCGCCGCCGAGTCCAAAACACGCACACAGGCCCGCGTTGGCATTGAGTTTCTTTTGTGGCGTGCAAATTAAAAAAAAAAAACGAAGCAAGTGCACCTTCAGAAGTGTGTCTGTCAAAAGCGAAATTGCTGGCTGCGTTACACAACCTTTTGAAGGTATTGAAAAGCCCGCTGGCGGAACAGGAGCGCGCCGACTCCGACTCCTTCCGCCAGGTGCGCGCGCTCAGTCGCCGGCGCTCTCGCTCGCCCTCTACCTCTCTCTCCCTCACGCCTCGTCTCTCACTCTTTTTCGGCTCGATCACCATTACCGCGATTGAGCGGCGGATGCAATTGTCGGTCGGACTCGCCGGCCGCACGTCAACAAAGGCTTTGTCTGGATAATCCTCGCCTCTTTCTTCCCGCGCAACTCAAAGCAAAGTCACTCCTCGTCGAGCGGGGGCCCCCCCACTGAGGGGGAAAAACAAACTTTCAAAAGGCCGGCCAAACAATGAGTCAGACGTGCGCACGTGTTCCCCACGATGGTGGTGGTGGTGGTGGCGGGCGGGGGAGGGGCCCACTCCTGCAGAAGGAGGAACTTGGTGGACGCAACGGCTGGGTGGTCATCGTTCAGAAGGTGACTTCGGCGCAGTCAGTCACAACAGGCAGACGAGCGGCATGATGGTCGGCCTCAAACAGGCTGACGCACAACCCGACGCCCGCGGAGACGCGCTGGGGCCATCAGCTGCGCACACGCACACACATATGCAGATTCCGTGACTTGGCCACGATCGTGGCGTTTCAATTAGCAGCAGAGGGGCCGGCGGGCCTCACGCCGCCGCCGTTCTGGCCATCGACTCCCATCTGGGTCGGCGGAGGGATGGACGGATGGACGGACGGCCGGGAGGACGGACAGGCGGATGACGGCCCGTATTAATTCCGAGAGATGGAGAGGGCGGGGTCAAATCAGAACACGGCCGTGAGAATAATGAGGGGAGGCAGCGAGCCGTGATGGAATTACGAGCCGGTCGTTGGGGAGCACGTGGGGCTTCTCTCCGTTTCACTTCCTGTCGGCGTTCCACCTCCGGCTCTGCACTTACGTAACTCTCACTCTTTGAGAACAAAACTTCAGCCTAATGCCCCCTTATGCATTTTCTTCAAGCCCGCTTTGTTTTTATGATTTTATCTCCACCTTTTCCGTCCCATCCTTCACTCATCCTCACTTCTCCGTATTTCCCTCCCACAACCGCTCTTTTCCAACAGCGACGCTTAATTGTTCCCGTACAGAAGTCGGCAAAGCGGCGGTTTGGATTAAGAAAAAAAAAAAACAAAAACAGAAAGAAAGAAAGACAGGAAGAGATCAATGAAGTGAAGCAGGCAAGGGCAAACTAGATTTCTTCCTCCGTCTATCCTCTCTCACCTCCTCCTCCCCGTCGCCGTCGTCATCCCTTCACCCCCCCTTCCCCATCACTCACTCTCTGGTGGAGGATAGTAATCCCATTAGGATCAATATTCCAGGCGAGTGAGCATCCTTTCACTGCAGCAATTACAAACCTTTAGAGACATAAAGGGGAGCATTTCTTCACAGCTTAGACCATCAATCAACTATTTAGCTTCAGAGGCTGGAGGATGCAGTGTGTCAGCAGACGTGCCGTGCGCGCATGCGCGTCTGCGTTCGGCGGTACTTTCCTCCCCGTCTGCTTTACTGTTGGGATTTTGATCTTATACATCCTATTATGGGCGTATGAATACATGAGAGAGCTTCTTAATGCAGCCTCTCCCCCATCTGGCGGCGCAACAAGGCGCTATCATCTCCCCCGTATTAGCATTGTCCACAGTGGGATTTCACACGCGGCTAAGCTCGGCTGTTTAGCCCCCCCTCCCCCCCTCCATCCATCCCCTCCAATCCTTCCTGACCCCCCCAAGCACACACCGGCAAATCCCCGCAAGTTGACTCCGCGCTCGCCCGCCGCGAGACTCTCGCCAAACGCACAATATGCTAATTTGACAATCTTTCAGCCGAGGTGTTTCTTCTTCGACGGCCCGTGCAGCTCCTGCTACTGCTGTAATTCCATTAAAGGGCGGCGGGGGCGGCCGCCAATGCGAACATCAACGCCAGGGCTGGAATCCCCGACCCCCGCACCTCCGCCCCCGCCTGCTTCCTCTTCATGCCCCGCCTCCCCGCCCCCTCTAATGAGGTGGCGTGACTGACAGGGACGGTGAGGGCATATCACTTCGCATCTTGTCAGCTCTGCAGCCACTTGTGCCCCTCAATGTCACAGGGGGCCCTCTCTTGCCCGAGGGGCCCCTCGCCTCCATCTATCTAAATGCGGCCCCTCCTCCCTCCTCCCCCCATCTGGCACATCTCGCCCTGAGATAGAGGCAACCTCAGCGGGGGAGTGGGGGTTACGACTGGAGGGGTCCTTGGCGACAGGCTGCGATAAAGCAGAGGAAAACGGGTGGAGGATTAAAAAAAAAAAAAAGAAAAGAAAAAAAAAGAGACTTTATCGGCGACCTTCATGTATGTTTTGCACGCTGAGAATGTTATCGCTGCCCGGATCACAATTTCTTCGAGAGTGAAACTATTTAATTAGCCCTCCAGCCGGGTGGGAAACAGGAAGTGCCAGGTCTGCAGGTGCGACTGGGGTGGGTACTGCAGGTACTCGCCACCGAGGTTCACAAACAGCCAGGAAGCGACGGATCCAAACGCGTCGCTATTTTTATCGTTTGGATTCGGAGCTGCGTCATAGCCTGTGGCTCGCACTGTCAGAACGATCGTTCTAATTCCTTGCCATGAAAAAATTCAATTAGACTATCATTAGACCGGGCTGATGATGAGGCTCTGTTTATCGTTAACTTCACATTATTCGATTCTTCATTTAACAGGCAGCGCCTCATTTACTGATGATCCATTTTGTAAATGCTTTTCTAGAAGTTTCTTTCGGCTGAAAATGCAGAGTTTTTTTCTACCCCCCCCTTCTCCCCATCCTCCTGTGAATGCATTTGTCTCACGCGCTGCATGGAAAAATCCGGCGCCATTTTCATTTGTCTTTTGTTCAACGCGAGCGGTTTTATGTTTTCTTTCTTCCGCGAAAAAGACAAATTCCCTTCCTTGCCAGCATCGCTCGCTTGCTCGGAGACTCGGAGGGCGCGCGGCTTCGCGTGCGGAGAGACAAAGAGGAGCGGAAGGCGGTTCAATTCGCGGCTCGTCGCTGAAAGTGCCCCCGCAGAATGGGGGGGAGACGGCGAGTGAAAGGAGCGCGCCATGTACGGGAGTGTCGGGCGAGAGCGGCAGAAGGGGCGGCGATGGCGCCGCTGATAGCGGATTAGCTGTAACGTCCCCGGCAGAAACTGGAGGCAGCGGAGACGAGAGACTGAAGCCGGGCCCTCTTTTCCCGCCCGGCTTTTCTTTCTTTTTCTTTTTTCCTTTTTCCACGATAATGGAGGGAACAGATTGACTCCTATAAAGCCAGTACTTTCTGATCTTTCAGTCGCGCCGCTTCCAATTTCCAGAAAATTTCAAAGATCGGCTGTCGCTTGAGCCAAACTTGGAAGCCGTCGGGATGAAAATTTTTTTTTGGCTCTGCACCCGGTTTTTTTTTTGGTTTTTTTTCCCTCCGCGCAGAAGAATCGAGGAGATTGTATCGATTGTAACTCGCCGCCTGTTTCTTTGCACCTCCCCTCCCCGTGCTGATCACCCACTCGCTCCTCTCGAAAAGCCCCGGGGACGCGGAACGAGGGCTAGCGAGGGAGCAGGGGATGAAAACAGGGCTGTGGAAGAAGCGCAGTGCTGGAGGAAAATGTGACAGGGTGGAGGACGTCTTTCCTCGGAATCAAACTGTGCACATTTTCGTTTTGTGCTGGTGGGCCGACTCCCACAGGACGCCAGTATGCCAAAGCAAAGGCCTGCTGCGTCTGTTTACTATGCGCTACAAGGGAGGTGGGGGGGGTGAGGGGAATCAAACTCATCGCGGCGCAGAGAAATTATATCTCCTTTGATAGCAGCCTGACCACGGGAAAGAGAAAAAAAACCTTTGCTATCAAAGTGGAGCAGATAAGTCACGTTCCAATACCTCCGAGGGTCTAAATGCCAAATCAGGAAAAAAATAAAAAAAAACAAAAAAGGCAGAAAACAATGCAGGAACGCTCACGGTCAAGTGTGATAATCAAGAGATGAGATTTTTCTTTCCATTTTTTCTCTTTTGTGGAAAGAAAATGAAAATTGAAATCACAAAGAGATAACGTTTTCGGAGAGCGGCAACAAACAACAGCCTTGGAACTTGTTTAAGGAGGCTGGATGGGTGAAAATGCTTGTTGTTGTGTTGTGTTGTGTTGTGTTGGTCTTGAAAAAAAAGAAAAGAAAAAAAAAACAGTCCGTCGTGATATCGACGGAAACATCTGCACTGATGCGTGCAGTGGAGGAAGGGGGGGGGCTTGAAAACAAGCAATAGCTTTAAAGTTTGTTTACCTGCATGTTTGCTTCTCCACAAGCGTGTCAAACGAGCCTCTCCGGCAAATCAACAACCAGCTTCGACCCGACAGACACATCCCAACGGCAATTCAAAAGAGGGGAACTCGCGTCTCTATTTTATCAGGCTAATTTGTTTTCTCCCCCCGGCCACCAGTCTGTGCTTCTCCTGACATGTCAAGCGCGTGTGCACACGTGTACGTTGGCCGAACTGATACGTGCCAACAGTCTGGGCGACCGACTGGCTGATGAGGGGAGGAACAGCTGAGTGGGAAATGAGGGGCGGAGGAGAGCAAGGACGTGGAGCCGAGGACCGATCCGTTTCCGTCCCGGGGTGTCACACACGTTAGCCGTTAGCATCTCAAGCTGACGCAGCGTCAAAACGAATTCAAGCCTGTCGTCCGGGGTGAAAGAAGCATCTTGAGTTATTTCTTTGCTTTCACTTCCTGGTTTCTGCACATTGGCCAGACAGGAAATTGCTCCGGAGGGTCGTGGCCACGGCCCAGCAGATGGTCGGCTGGCTTCCCGCTTCTCTGGACGGCCTGGCCGGCTCAGACAAAAAAAAACAAAAACAAAAAACAAAAAACAAAAAAAAACAAAAGTCTCAGAGATCCATCCGTTCTATTCTGGACTCCCACTGCTGGAGCTGCTGCCCTCAGGAGGACGTTTCACACCACACAGCAAATAGCTTGCACTGGAGTTACGGCTTATTTATCGATGGGGATGGTGGTGGTGATGATGATGATGATGATGATGATGATGATGATGATGATGATTGCAGACTATTTTCCACCCTAAAGATGGCACTTTCAATTTTGCTCTGCTTGTTAATTGTCAGTGAAACCAAACATTCCATTCAATATTCTATTCATTCATTCCAGTTCTCTGCTACTAACATAAGTGGCTTTACATTGCTTGTACATGGTCTTGCACATCCGGCGGGCTTGAGAGGAAGGTTGAGCCGAAGAAAAGAGAGAAATGTGCGCAGTGGCCGCGGAAAACCGAGTAGAACACGAGAGGGGAGAGTCGTGAATTGTTGACACAACAGCATGAGAGAGGAGAAGATTTAATTGCTGCTGCGTGTGTGTCGGGTCGGGGCAGGAGCCGGTGTAGGTGTGCGGCGCGGCTACATAAAGGAAATATGACCTATTGATGGTGCCGCGGAGAGACGGCAGAGCTCGGCGAGGAGGAGCAGCTGCGGCATCCGGAAGACAAAATGGCATCCTTCCCGCTCGCCCGCATCCTCCGAGCATTCGTTTCATCTTCATTTACCCCGGCCACCATTCATCCACCTGCCGGCACTTCCTCCGACGCGGGACTTGGCTGGGCCACGGGCGAAGAATCGGATTATTATACAATTATGATGTGTGGTTAAGGCAACAGCGGCCAGAGTCTGGGAGGGTGTTAAACAGAGGAGGAGGGGGTGGGCAGGGGTGGGGTGGGGGGGGGGGGGGACCCGCCTCTCCCAGATGGACAATCCAATTAAATGACTGCAGCTCCAGACCTTTGTCGGGGGGGTTCTGCCAGTCTTTGAAAAGCAAAACGCAGAGCAGCGCCACGCACGGCGAACTAAAAAAAACAAAAAAAAAAACGTTTGGCCTTTTGTCCACAGTTTTTGACAGGCCTCGAAAAACTGCAGCGTTTGAAAAACTCCGTGCAGGCTGAAGCCTTTCAGAAAACTCTGCTCTGCTGTTTGAGTGCAGTCTGGAAGTATTGCTGGATCCCCCCCCGCTCGTCCCTTTAATTTGACATTGACTTTTTTCCGGTATGAGTTTAACAACAAATAGCCGACGTGATCAAAATAGCGCTTATTTTTTAAATACATATAGGGTCCTGATAAATGTACATCTGCTCTTCAGCTTCATTGGGTCAGACTGGCCCTAGACAGCATTTAAATACAACTCACAACAAGTCAGGGTTGTTTGGCTTGGGGGTGAAATTTCAGAAAGCGGCTAAAATGAACGATAAATTTTACAGATTGAAAAAATATAATTGACCTCTAAATTTTTGGATGCACCACGTTCACGGTCTGACGTGGTGATTCATGGTAAAAAAAAAAAAAAAAAAAAAAAAAAGACAGACACGAGCGTCTGATCCATGAATGATCCGCCAAATGTTCTGGACAAGGTCACATGACCAGCGACTGAGACATTGACAGCCGCCCACCACTGTTTCAATCAGCTGTTGGACGCAAAGGAATCAGCGCTGTGGGCTTCTGCCCCATGATATAAAATCAAAAACAAAACCCAAAAAAATGTCTCTGTGCGTACTATTTTTGTTAGATTTTTTTTTTAAAGACCTGTATAAAAGCGAGCAAGGCTTGAGTACAGGACCTGCTCCCTTCATTCCTTCAGGCGATCATATATGAAAGGTGGACGCGGGCCGCCCTGAGCGGGCCGGGGGAAGATCAAAGAGCGCGACTTGACCTTGATGCCGGCGCTTGACTTTAAACACTGTCGACAACAGCGGTGGCGCCCGGCCAGCGAGTGCACCGTTCAAGCAGCCGACTGCTCGTTACGGAGGAGAGAGCGCCGGCCTCCTCGACCCCACCCCCCCCGATACTCCCCTTCTCCTCCCCTGGCCCCGGCTTGTCAGGGTTCCTTTTGTTGGTGGGAGAGCAGATCAGAGGAGGGAGAAGCTGAGAGGCCTGAGAGACGCAGCAAACAATTCAAAATGCCACGCAGGCCATTGATTAGCTGACCTGACCTGGACACCTGCCTCAATGAGACGGCCCATGAAAGAGCATCAAAGGGTGTGTGGGTGTGCGTGTGTGTGTGTGTGTGTGTCAGGCTCTAATCGCAATACAAGAGAATTGAACACTTTTCTTTTGTCTGACAATTTCGATACAATTTAAAGAGAAAAATGTAAAAAAAAACAACCACAGAAAAACTAAGACAAAAATACAAAGTGAAGGACTTGCAGATAAAATGGAATTAAAAGAAATCACTCATGAGATGATGAGCAATGTTCCTCATGATGTCATTGTTCAATCAAGGGTGATTTGCTGTTTTTCTGGAGGCAAAAAGCGCTTCCTGTCATTGACAGCTCTGAGCGTTTTCTATATTAATCCTCCCATGGCACAGTCAGCTCAAGGTTTGGAAGAAGAACAAGTGCTCGGTGGTTCAGCGGGTGTTAGTATATTCCAAAAAAGAAAAAAAAAAAACGGTGGATTAAAAGTGCTACTCCATTTAAAGATAGATCAAAAGATGGATTTGCAAATTACAACTGGGCTAAATTTGGCTTATTTTAGTGGAAGACTTGCACGGTTGTGTAGCCGCTAGGCCTCAAATTTCATGCCGTTATTTATTTATTTATTGCATCGCTTTTATCAGGAAGCCTCTTTGGTAAAAAAACGTGTTTAGCTTTTAACGTTTTGCATCTTTGCATCCCTGCACAACCCTCCACTGGACCCCTCCGCCCTCGACACCCTCTGCCGCCGATGACGAGAAAGAGGCGAACCGTGTCTGCTAAAAGAAAAGACGGAGCAGATATTATTTGCGCGCCGCTAAGTTAAGTGCATCCTTCATTGTTTCCCGCCGGCCTTATATTGCGGCGTATATCAGACGCGACGTGCACGCTCTGTTATTCATTTTATTTTATTTATTTTTGGCTTTTTCGTTTTTTTATTCGCGCGCGGAGTTTATGTTCCTCTCAGTGTCTGCTTGGATGCAACCGGAGCCGCGTTGGCCAATTTGTGCGCAGACGAGCTTGTCCCGTGTGGGGGCCATCTAGGCAATCAAGGCTACCTGATGAGACCCAGGGGGGTGGAGGGGGCGGAGGAAGAAGGAAAGATGGAGGGAAAGCTTGTTGAGGAGTTTGGTGGGGGCGGGTGGGGGGGGGAGCGGGGGTGTGGAGAAAACAGGCGGCAAGGAAAAAAAAAAAACAATGAGGCAAAATCAGAAGATAAACGAGGCGCTATTTCAGTGGCAGGATTTATGTACTGTCAACATTACCCTCGCTATTAGGGGGAATCCAATTACTCTGTGCCTCTCCTCTGCTTTCTCTCTATGAGGGAGGAAATGAGGGAGCGGGGGGGGGAAACACAACAGGGGAGGGATGGAAAGAAAATAGATGCAGGGGGGATGAGGAGGAGGAGGAGGAGGAGGAGAGAGGAGGCACCTCTGCATAATTTAACCAATTTCCAACACGTGTTCAGATATTAAGGGGGGAGGCAGAAGGAGCAGGAGGGAAAAATGGACTCAAAAAAGGACTGAAAAAGTGACTGAGGATTAACCCATAAGTAGAAAAAGCAAAGCGATTAACCGCAAGTAAAGTGCAAAAGCAAAGCCGGGGAGAGGAGGGACGATGACGGTGAGATCGGGCGAGACAGAAGCTCCCACTAGGTTTAATTGCGAGCACCTTGGCTTTTAAACGGCTGATAAATTATACATGAAGGATGCCGAGACAATAATTATGAGCTGTTTTAGCGCAAAACAGCAGGACGAGGGCAGACATCGGCGGGAGAAGCTCTCGGCGTCACGTTGCCGAGGAGGACGAGGCTGAGGCAGGGCAGGGCAGGGCGGGCGAGCGAGAGGCGAGTGAGAGAGTCCCAGCTCGGCATCGGGACGCAACGACGAACTGAAACACCCACCAAATGTTTTTTTTGGATTTTTTTTTTGTTTCAGTGCCGTCGGCTGTAGGTTCCAACCCCTGTGGCTTCAGCCAGGACCTCTTCTTCTCTTTGACTTCATAGATTTTAACCTCTTCCTCAACACACACACACACACACACACACACACAGAGATACATAGCACTTTATCAATACTTTCCAACCCCCAACCACCACCTTATCAATCCGTGTCAGTGTATTTTTAAGCAGTGGGAAAGTCTCCCTCCGCAACCTCATCCCATCATCACTATAAATCTCGATTAAACCCCCCACTTTCAGAATGGATGGGGGGTGTCAGCCCACATCTGGCGCTGCCGCACAGTGTGTGTGTGTGTGTGTGTGTGTGTGTATGCCATGGAGGGAGGGGGTTCAAATCTATAAAGTCACAAGAGAAGAAGAAAAGGGGAGACGCACAACTGGCTGGCGTTGAGGAAACAAAGGCACGGAAAAAACAAACAAACCATCATCCGTCCGTTGTCCCTCGCTGGCATTAATGTGTGTGTGTGTGTGTGTGTGTGTGTGTGTGTGTGTTTTACGAGCCCTCTGTCACATTCCGCAGGGCTCGCTGTGCGGCAGCAGCAGCAGCAGCAGCAGCAGCAGCAGCAGCAGCAGCAGCAGCAGCAGCAGCGCTGTTGTGCCCTAAAGCGCTGCCACTTAACCCGGGCTAACTCACTCACTCACTCACTCAATACACTCGATACCCTGTCGGGCAAAAAAAAAGTAGAGTCTGGGGAGGGGGAGAGAGAGAGAGAGAGAGAGAGAGAGAGGGAGAGAGAGCCCGCAGTGGCGTCCTGCTTTGCATAAAAGCTATAAAAAGACACAGAGACGCAAAAAGCTGTGTCCATCCGTCGGACTGCCTGTCATGTCTGCTGGGGTTGCAGGGTGGAAATCACTGTGTGTGTGTGTGCGTGTGCGTGTGTGTGCGTGTGCGTTTTAGCCACTATGATCCTTGGCAGCGAGCTCGGGGCAGCGCCACACTGCACAGCACCATCAGCTCCGAGGCAGAGAGCGACTTAGCTCAAACTACTCCATTCTGCCTAGTGCAGAGCGCGCACGCACCCACACAGTCTCTCTCTCACACACACACACACACACACACACACACACACACACACACACACACGAGCGCTGAAACGAAAAGGTCAATTTCTTGCCACACCACTGGTCTGCCCAGGAAACCTGAATTGATTGATTTGACTCGTTTCTACCGCAGGCTGCGAAAGAGGGAGAGAGAGAGAGAGAGAGAGAGAGAGGGGCGGGCGAGCGAGTGAGTGAGTGAGTGAGTGACGGGGCGGCGGATAGACAGATAAAAAGATTAGAGGGATGCGGGCGAAGGACGAGAGGTCGCGGGGGGAAGAGAAAAAAAATATGTTTCCGCCCGTGTGTGTGTGTGTGTGTGTGTGTTTAATAGCGCGGAAGCTAAAAGGGGCAACACCTTGAGAAGCTGCGGACTCTGCCCCCAAGTCGACGGTGTCGCCGCGCGCAAATAAAACAACGACGACGACAACAAAAAGACACTCGCGCACACCTAGGCGCAAAAAAAATAAATAAATAAATCAATAAATAAAAGGCTGGCAGGGGCGGAGGTGCGATCGGATCGCTCTATTCTAGTCGGGGTGTCGGGGGCTGGGCTGGACTGTGGTGGTGGGTTGTGTGTGTGTGAACAGATGGTGTTTACCTGCTAGCAGGTTGGTTGGATCACCTTACCGACACCTCTCTCTCTCTCTCTCTCTCTCTCTCTCTCTCTCTCTCTCTCTCTCTGTGTCTCGGCCGAGCGGCCGTGCTTTTTTTTTTTTTTTTTTACCACGCAACCAAACGCGCACACAAACGCAGGCGGACAAGGACACGCTGGTGGCAATGAAAAGCACTAAACACACAGACGCGCGCGCGCACACTTCCCTCATCTGAATGAGGGGTGATAACTCATCACGCCGCTGTCGGCGGAGGGATGGAGACAAACGAGGGGTGACGAAATGAGGGAGAAAGGCAGCGGCTGCAGAGGAGGGGGGAGGAGGAGGAGGAGGAGGAGGAGGAGGAGGAGGAGAATTGGGCCATTGCTGTTTTCTTTTTTTTATGGTTTGTAGTTATGTAGGTCACTTTTTCTCCCCCCCCCCACCCCCCATCTCCCTCTCTCCCCGACTCCAAGTGGGGAATTTGTAAATCTGACATATTAAGGCATTTGGCCCCGCAAGTGACGCCGCTTCCCGAAGACGTCGGCTCGGCTTCGCAGCTGGCCGAAGACGCGCTTCACCTGCTGATGGTGGTGGTGGTGGTGGTCGGGTGGGGGGGGGGTTACGAGGGGAGGAGGACGGCTGATTAGCTTTTAGCCAGAGAAGGGAAGGAAAGACAAGTGAGGGAGGCGAGGGAGCATTTAAATGGAAATAAGAGTTCTGTTGGGTGCTGAGAAAGAACACACACACACACACACACACACACACACACACACACACACACACACACACACACACACACACACACACACACACACACACACACACACACACACACACACGTACGCACGCCGAAGTAGGAGGCGTATCAAGCTATAAAAGACCCAAATGTTTTGATGGACTCTCGAATGTTAAAGTGGAAAATGTTGATTATTTCACGCCCGTCTTCCTCCTCCTCTTCCTCCACCGTGCTGATTCCACCGCCGTTTGTTGCAAAGGTAAAGGGAAGGCGGAAGGCACTTCCATACATTAATATTATAATCATTTCTGCCCATGACCACCAACAACAAAGGGGAGGAAAAAATGAAAGCCGGCGAGAAAAGAGGCAAAGTTCTCAACTCCTGCGCCACCAGTTTCAAACGCTGCAGGCGCACAAACACACACAAACACACAGTAGCGCGCGTGTCGGAGCAGACGGGGCAGCGAGCGAGGTCTGACAGAGCTCTCCAAGGACGGGCCGGTGTTGCTAAAATAAGGCCGCGTCTGGAAAGAGGTGGATTCCCCCAGAGTTGGTCACAGAAGAGCACTAAAAGCTACATTGAAACCGTATGAGAGAGAGAGAGAGCGAGAGAGAGAGAGAGAGAGAGAGAGAGAGAGAGAGAAGGAGGTTGGGAGGAGAAGAGGAGGAAGACGGGCAAAGGTGAAGGGCAGAATCACTGCTCGATGTCAGGAGATTGTCAGACGGAAGAGACGGCTGAGAGAGGAACAACTTCCATGTGATAAGAATTATATTGTACTGTATCCACACTGGGTACGCAACAAAGTTCACTGACTTTGTGGTTTGTTCATTTCAATGCGGCTAGCGGTGAACACTCCAGCCTCTTCTTCCCCTTCTTCTTCAACCACAGGATGCAACAATTTACCCCACATATTTAATGTGTCATTAAAACGTATTGTCGATGCTATAGGACCACATGAGCCCGCTAAGGCAGAACAGCGCTAGCTTGCGCGTGACCAGCCGCAGGGTGGTGAAGCGTCCTCATCTCAACAGTGATTGTAAAGAACACGTCACAAATGTGCGCAGTCAAAAATATGAATGAGCAGCGATTTCAGCTGAGTCGAATTTATTCTACACTGCCTCGAAATCCAGCTTCAACTCGTCCGACCGAACTCAAATGAGCTGCCGCACTCAGACATTAAAAGAGCGGCTCGCCGGCGTTTTCCACGTCTTTACGGCCTCTTCGCATTTGCACCGCTCCGAGAGTCATTAATTTTTCCGACACAAACAAATCGATTGCGCGAATCAATCAGCAAAAAACGAGCGCTGGACGCGTCCGCAAAAAGGCCTCGTCTCCCTCCCGCTTCCAAGCGGCTTCGAGCCTGTGTGCTTTTATTTCATTTTGTTTTATTTTTTTGAGTTGAGAGCTACTTTGCAACTCTGCTGGCCAGCCTCCCGGCAACACGTGGAACACGGTGTTACACTGGCAAACGCCACTGAGAGTGCTGCTGCCCCCCCCCGCGCGACGCCGTGTTTTCCCTCCCCCTCTTCTCTCTTTCCCCCCTTCTTTTCCTTTCTCGCCCTCTCCCTCTCCATCTGTGGCCGTGTGTAGGTACATTCCTTCTCCATTAGCTGCCTCCGCCGCACCGTGGAGGAGGTGGCGGGGGGGGGGAGGAGAGCGGCTCTGGAGGAAGGAGGAAGGGATGGATGATGGAAAATAACACATGCGGCACCTTGCTTGTGTGTGTGTGTGTGTGTGTGTGTGTGCGGGCGCTGGTACAGCTCTTGGAAATGAGGGGTTTTAGCAGGATCAGTGCGGAGAAACGTGCAGCCCAACCAGGAACACGGCCGACGCAAATGCAGAGCAGAGTGGCGACAAAACTGCCCCCCCCCCCTTGTGCATTTGCAGCTTTTTTCCCCCAGCCCCTTTATCTACACGCATGCTTTCATTGCTAAAGGCAGAGGCTGGAGAAAAAAATAACAGAAAAAAAAGGAAAAAAAAAAAAACACGGACCAAACCAAAAGAAAAAGGCGAAGCTTTGGCAGAGAAAAAGAGCCGAGCCGAGCCTCTTGTTTTTGATCGGCCTGTTATTTCTTTCTCTTTGCCTAAAAAATAATAAAAAAAATCGGCAAGCGGCGCTTTCAATTTGCTCCGCCTGGCGGCTTCGGGTCGCCCAGTCAACAGAAGAGGAACAAGACGAGCAACCGCAGAGTCCCGGCTGCCTTTGAGAAATTATCTAAAAATAAATAAAACGGAAGAATAAAACGGACCAAACGGCCGGAAAGGAGCTTGAGCTGTATTGCAGAGCAAGCGACCAGAATGTTGGAGAAGAAGCTCCTCTTCATCCACACACCCCCAGTCTGAGTGCGTGAGACACCGACACGGTCCCGCCTCCTCCCGCGGGAGTCGGGACGCCACTTCAAACAGACTGGAGAAGAAGTGCGGACCGGGGGTTCGCTCGCCTGTTGGCGCTGTGCCCTCGTCTCTTAATTCTTCTTTGAAATGCACTTTTTTATTTATTTATTTATTTATTTTTTTACTGGGAGCAAACTGTCGTTAAAGTGGCTCCCCATTGGCCGAGCTCACTCACTCACTTCCTCACTTCCTCCCCTTACAGACGCATGGCAGTCAAACACACACGCACACGCACACACACACACACACACACACACACACGCACATAATTAAACAAATCCATTGTGTCCATTAAGTGTGAAGGCCTCCCTGCTGCGAGACACATATTAAAACCAGGATTAGCCCCAAACAATTAGAAAATGCAACAGATAGACGCTTTAGAATCCCCTCTCCAGCTCCCTGCATCCCACCCAGATGATGCTGCCGCTGTGTGTGTGTGTGTGTGTGTGAGATCATCTGTGTCACCATTTTGGGGGGCTTTAAACGGGGAACACAGCTTCAGCTCCTCCCTCCCATTGCTCTCATGCCCTTATGTTTTATTTAATACTCCGCCATTGTTGGGGAGTGAAAAAGGAGCAGGGGAAACTGGGAAGATGAAGCACGCCGGCCTGAAAACAACGACGACAACAACAACAACAACAAAAAAACCCTCTTTGGACAGCGCAGCGGCTGAGACTGGAGGTCTGGCTGTGTTCGGTTTGCAGCAGATCGGTGTTTAACGCTACAGGAGTTGCCCTGTTTGCTCAGTAAGTTCGGTTTGTTGACGGAACTCTGATACGGATCACAGAAGTGAACTGCGCTACTCCTGAAGGTGAAAGCCCGGGAAGGTCAGACGAACCGAACGCAGGAAGTGGACAGCGACGCACGAAAGAAAAAAAAAAAAAAAAAGCGGAGCAAGTCTCTCTGCATCAAGCAGCGGCACTTCCTCGTTGACCGCCTGCAGCGCCTCCACAGGCGAGGAGGAGAATACGTCACTCAATTCCACGACTGGATCAGAACTCCTTTTTTTTTTTTTTTTTCACACCACTTCCACATGTTTCTCTTCTACCTCCACCTCCCCGGCACCTTGAAACACGCCTTGACTCCTCATATAAATCATTAAATCACTCGGCGCCCCCCCGAGACGTGCTGCTGACCCGCTTGTACAATATGAGACTAGTAGCTCTTAGATCATCCGCAGCCGCTCGGTTTGCCTTTTCGACGACGTCAGAACTAGTGAGTCACAGTGTGGGCACCTCGTGATCTCACAGCGTTTCAGTGCAGGAGCCGAGGATTGTTGGCAAACATCAAGGTTTTTTATCTCACATTTTCTCAACATAACTGCAACTATAGAATTTTTTCCCGATCGTGCTACAAGTATAAGTTTTGTTCATAAACTCCTCCTCCTTGACTCGCCGGCAGCTGTCTGCCGCTCCCTCCATCTCTCCATCTGCTGCTCTGCATCCTCTCTGACGCGCCATCTCCTCCTCTGCAGTGGAGGTGGGAAGTCTACCTGCTGGATAATCCTGCATTACATCCTTAATCCCCGCAACTAACTCACACGCACACACACGCAGACAGGAACACACACAGGCACTCGCACTGAGAGCGGAAGGCAGAGAACTTATTCATACACGGCACCAACACAATGCTGAACAATGCAGGCAGCTGTCGGTGGGATCGAACACCTGTGGGTGCTGTGTATTTCTTTATTACGTAATGTCTTTTAAATAATGTACATCTTTATTCGGCCTGCCGACTTGTGGCGGCGGCGGCGGCGTCCTGCGGGGGGCTTAAATGGAAAACGTCCCCGCTGCGCATTCTTCGACATTGACTGAACAGCGGCCGGCCGCGAGATGTTTGGACACTGGGGGTGTCGGCGAAACATGAATAAAAGAAACGCGAGCGGCGCGGACAGGAAAACGACTCCCGGGCCGCCGACACGCCGTCTGGCGGGAGGGAGTCTGAAGGTGGGAGCGGCGGGAGGCGGCGGAGATCTCCGACGAGCTGCTTCTCATTAGCGAGCCGCTGCGGGTCTCCGGTCGCTCGCCGTTGATTTGTTTAAAACCCAAAAGCTCAGCCCTCGACAGGATGGTGGAAGTCCGACCGCAGGCCCGAGTCACCCCGGTGAAAACCAGCCGTGAGCCAAATCACACAAACTTCCATGCTCGCTTTGGGAGGCGTTCGCCGCCTCGATCCGCAGATTCAAAATTTACAGGTTTACGCTTTTAAAAACACGACCGGAGGAACTCTGGCAGATGTCGCTTTATGTGGGTGAATGAGCCCGACTGGCTTTTTCTTCTCCGCATTGTGCTGCTGGTGCTGCGTGTGAACGTTCGCCGCGAGTTGAGGGGAAAATGAAAAGACGCCATCGTCGCTCAATAGCCTTCCACGGGCCGCTCTTCTCAACGCTAATGGATCCACCAGCGAGGGGGCGGATCTTACCCCCCCCCGGCACGCGGGGAAGGTTGGAGCGGCGAGAGGTGAGAGTCACACGGTGCGTCGATACGGCGGACAAAGAGGAGAGGGGAGGCGGACGCCACACGTTGTTTAGGGGGCGGGGGAATCGATGGAGCTGCTCACGCTGCCCCCGGCTGGTCACTGCGGGCACGACGCTACGCGCTAAGTGAGGCTTTCTCCCCCTGACCGTCTCACAAAAACACACCTTCTGGTAAATAGCAAACACAAGCGCGTTTGCGTCTGTGTCTTTACGCAACTCCGGTCTTTGGATTAGCATCAGTAGAAAGTCCAGTTGCGCAGGAAACAGCGGTTGGATGGCGGCGGCCTTTGCGAGGCCTTGGACGACCCCGCGGTTCAGTGAGGATACGGCGCCGCGAGTTATCCGGCTCGCATTGTGCGTGCGCTGCTGCGAGCCCTAAATGGCTCCTCTCACGGCGAGACCACACACCTAAACAGGAAGAGCAACTCGAGTGCAGCCGTGAATTGGTTTTGATTTTTTTTCACCCCTTCCTAATTAGCCGCCTCCACTCGGAAGCGCCCGCAGTGCGTCCAGCTAATTGAGGAGGAGCAACAAAACATTTTAGCCGCACGCGACTAAAGGCCACTTTGGCCGAGTTGACGGACGGCCGGCGCGGCCCCTCTTTTCATTCGGAGAGTTGGCGTTCGCCGTGTTCATTAGGATAATTAAAGCATGATAAAATACAAAAAAACAAAAAGACTGCCGCATGGAGTCGCTCCATGCTGCGATTTAAAGGACACACGAGTGTGTAATGGCCGGGGAGACGAAAATCTAGCTTCACGAATACAGTGGGGTTTTTTTTTTCTTCTTCCAGATGCTCCTCTGCAGACCAGTCCTGCGAAGCACCTGCCTGCTATACTAGATTTATATGATTTAAATGTAAACTGGATGCCGCCAAATAACTTAAAAATTGCCTGAAAAAATACGAGATTAAAATGAAAAAAGCTGGACTTGTGTTCCGGCTTGAGGTACGACGCTGCTCCTCATTCACTCAAAACTTCTGGGACGTCTTTTTCAGCGCGCACCTATTGTCTTTGCAACCGTGCGGAAAGCTGTGGTAGGAGGGAACTAATGCTACTGGAAAGATTCCAGGACTGCTGAACGTAAACACGTGAAGCATATTTTTCTGCCTCCTGAGCGGCGACGTTCGGGAAGCGGCCCCCGTTTAATTAGCAGCATCGGATCTGTCACTCATATTAAACCATTATATCTATTTTTTTTTAACCCCCCCCATCAATTATCACTCTGGATGAGTTTTATGCTGCCTCCCTAGGGGACTCCTGCTTGCTAACTGATGCTGCGGAGGAGGACACAACAAAGGTAGGCACAGCTTTTGCAAGAAAAAAAAAAGCGCCTTTCCAATTCGGTTTGCTCTCGGCAGAAGGAGCTCCCTCTCTGCGCTGGTGAAATAATTCCATAGCATATTTGACCTATTTCTGCTCGGGGAGCCAGCGCAGCGGAACTGCCTGACTCCTGCCAGCGGAGGTGTCTTTCTCTCTCTTTGAAACGCTCGGATGCAAAAAGCAAAAAAAGTCTGCGAGACGTGCAGAGCCGCTTCCTCCCCCCCCCACCCCATCCTCCGTCCCTTATAATTCCACATCCATCGCAACGTGACGGCCGAGCAGGCGGCGTCGCTGGCGGGCTACACTGACTGTGTCGTCCGGCGGCTGGGGCGAAAAAAAAAGGTGGTGGCCTGGTCTTCTTTTATGTTAATAACGCGGCCCCGGTGGTGGAGGAAGGAGGGGAGGAAGGGAGAGATGGAGGGAGGAAGAGCTGCGGGAAAGAGAACAAAGGAAGGGGTGAAGAGTTCAAGAAGCCGGAGCCGCTGTTTTGGGGAGAAGGATATTAAAGACGAGGGGAGGAGCCGCGGAGGAGGAAATGTGGACGGGAGGCAGCGGCGGCCAAGACAAGAGAGATAGCGGCGATACGGGCCGAGGGGGGAAGCGAGATAAAAAGAATGGGGTGGAAAATGGTTCGTCAGGCCTCCGGTTTACAAACAACATTATGAGCCAATGACTCATCGGCGCAACCGCCGCCCGCCGCCGCCGCCGCCGCCGCCGCCGCCGCCGCCGCCGCCGCCGCCGCCGCCGCCGCCGCCGCCCCCACCAGGAGGAGGTGCCGTGGACGGCGCGTTGGGATGAGCGATGCCAACTCGGAGACAAAAGCCTCCCTTTTTTTCCAAGGCGCACAAAGGGACCTCGGATCAATTTGTCATTTCGACGCCAGTGTAAACGCGACGCGCACATCCATCACGCAGTTTAGCTTTGGCAGGGATCAATCACTTATTAGCGTTCCGTATCGCTGCATCTCGCCGAGCGTCGCTGATTAGGGATATGATGGCGTCTTGCTCGGGGAAAAATATGAAAAGAAGTGAGCCAAGATGATTGATTGCCGCGTTAAATCCTATTCCTTATAATTACGCCGCACAGGAGTAAATAAAGAGGCGCGGGATGAGACGGGAGAGATGCCGACGCTGTTTTTTCTTCTCCCTATGTTTTGCTCATTTTCGATTTTCTTTTGGTTGGTTTGTCTTTTTGAAAGACGACAAAAGAGGTCAGATTCAGGTAGAGTCAGTGGATTCAGGGCCGGTTGGAGCTAAAGGGGGAGGTGGGAGTCGGGGGATGGGGAGGGGAGGTATGTTGGGGTATAGGTGACACACATGGCAGCGCCACATGCAGATGGTGCACATGGATGAGCAGCCAGACTAGTGAAGCAAGAAACAGGCAGCTCGCTGATGAGCAGCGCACACACACGTACGTATGCAGACACACACACACACACACACGCACAGACGACCGGCACGCTGAGGGCACCAGCTAGCTTGCCAGGCCTTTACTCACCCAAATCACTACTGTGAAAATTAATACCTCCAACCGTCCACCAAAATATAAAAAATTAATAAATAAATGCAGAAATAAAACCTCCAGACACACCCACACACACGTCAGTCAAATGTATCTATTAATCATCATGTGAACCTTTTTTTCCAACACATGATAAAATATTTTTAAGCTTTTAAAAAAATAATGTAATCCAACAAAGACTTTCAAAATAAAATACAAACTAGATCAAGCGGTTGCTGAAAGTTATGCTATAGATTTTGTGGTGTGGAGGACAAGAGGTGCAGGCAGAGGCTCTACTCACTTGTAGTGCACAGGGATGAAAAAAAAAAAAATTCAACCCCTATTCTGCACGATTTGAAAAAAAAAAAAAAAAAAATAAAAAAAATGCAAAGAGCCACAAAATCCGCTCGCATTATGGCCGAAACGCACAGGTGTCGACGTATAATAAAGCACGGCGAGGGAAGGGGAGGACACAGGGGGGCTGAAAGCAATCTTCCCACTGACCTTGAGTGGGGAGGACAAAACACCAGAGAGCGCGGCCGTGTGCTTGTGTGTGTGTGTGTGTGTGTGTGTGTGTGTGTGTGTTTGAGAGAAAGGGAACAAAAAGGGGGCAGACCAATGAGAGGTAAAAGGAACAAAATACATCTCCGATGGTGGAGGGAAACAAATGCTTTCATGAAGATTGAGAACTCATCAGCCTCGGACTCACACGCGCACATACGCGCACGATTTGGATTACAGACCGAAGGGGGAAACTCAAAACAGAGAAAAACCCATTTTTCTCAAGCAGGAGGGGGAATAAAGACGGAGGAGGAAGGGAAAATAAAAAGGGGGGAGGGGGGGTTGGTGGTGGTGGGTGATGAGTGGACTGAACAGAGGAGGCGGTGGGGGCAGGAGAGACGGACGGCGAGGCAGGCGGAGACAGATGGACGGGGTAAAGAGAAGAGGAGCCGACCGCGGCCGGCCTTTGTTGCTCCGCCGTCGCTGGCTGCTCACTTCTCACCCGAGTCGTCCTCGCCAACCGAGACAAAGTCTTAACGGCTCGACGCCGCCGCGCATAATCAAGGCGGCCACGGCATATGCGAGGGGAGCGGGCGCGTGCACGTGCAAGCGAGCTACCGGCCGCATTAACGGAGAACTTTATTACCATCTGTTCCCACACATGCTTCTTTGCTTCGTCGTGACACACACGTCTCCTTCACTCGCTCTGCCTTTTTTTTAAATTATTTTTTTTTAAATAATTTTCTCACTGCTTCACTTTCTGCTTTTTCTCTTTGCGCGTGCTGGAAGATGGCAGAGGAGGTCATATTTACCTCAAGGACAACCTCTCCAAAATAAAAACTAACAATAACCCGACAATTACGTGTGTAGGTTTTTAAAGTATGCATGTGTGTGCGCGTCTGCCTGTGACAGCGCGTCACTGTGTGAGTGCAGGGCCTCGGTCAGTACCTGCAGGGGCCATTAGGTGGAGCTGGTGCCTGACTGAGGGACGGAGGCAGAGGCAGGATGCGCGGCAGGAAAAAAAAAAAAGAGGGTCGCCCTTTTCTAAGAGGCAGCAGTTGTTTTTTTCCTGACAGTCTGCCCTTAAGGCCTCCGACTGAGGGTTAAAGGCTGAATTCCTCACACGCAGGAACATTAATTATTCATCATGGCACGCTGCGCTCTGCTATGTTATGGGGATTTTAACCCGCCCAAAAAAGAAAAAAAAGAGAGAGAGCCCTTTAATTAGTCATGCACTCCCAATTACCAACTGCAAAACGTGACATTTCCAATAACATCATGAGAGCGACATCATTTTTTTTCTGATAAGCTGTTCCAGTAAGGGAGCTGAACTGGTGCTGACGACTTAAAGGGATCAGGCTGCAGAAATGATTCAGTACGAGACGATAGCAAAGAGTGGAAGAAAATCCACAACAATGAGCTAAATACCCCACAAAATACCCCAAAAATTAGACAGGTATTAGGCGGAAGTTGAGGTCGGTCGGGGTGGAGATGTGGACACGTGGACACGCTGCGAGGTTGGGTTTTTTTTGTTTTTTTTTACAACTTGGCCTCAAATCAGATGAGCTTTAAAATCCCGCACAGAAAAACAATGAAATACAGCAGGAAGAAAACAAAAGAAACCCAGAGAGAGGGAGAGAGAGAGAGAGAGACGGGTGCACCTGTGCAGCCACACATCTTGCTGGCAGTTGCCAGGAGAAGAGCCGCCCGCCCCCCACCGCCTGGAGGAAGGGCAGGTGTCCACAGATGGAGATCACTCTGCCTCTCACCCTGCCACAGATGGAGCCCATCACAACTATTTCTCTTTGTTTTTTTGTTGCTCCCCCCCACCCACCCCCACCACCACCACCACCACATGCCCCATAGCTGCATAATCAGCGCGTTTACCCGTCTGACTGGTTCACTGTCAGGCCAACACGGTGCTTCCTGCTTCTCAGTCTGAGGCTGGGTGTGATGAGCGGCGGCGCCGGCCCGCATCCCGACCGCGTGGCCGCCGCCGATCAACCGGCCCATTAAAGACGGAGTGCAAATTACAAGTGAGTCTGTGTGTGTGTGTGTGTGTTGTCTCTCTCTCTCTCTCTGTGTTTGCAGAGTTGGGTGCCTTCCCTCAAAGCACCCTCCATTCCAGGGAAGAAAAAAAAAAAAATCCCCCCCTCCAAAAAACGAATCCCCGGGACGCGACATGCTGCGTCTGCCGGCTCGGGATAACGTTTAATTTCCTTTGGTATTAGCGTGTTGGGTGACAGCTGAACACACGCAGGGACGCCTGCCTGCCTGCCGAGGGTCTGCGGGTCTGTCTGTCTGTCCGCCCGCCCGTCTCAGATGGCGGGGGGTCCTGCCTGGCCAGGGAGACCGCCCGCTCTGTGAAGCAGGAAGTGGAAGCGCCGATCCGTCATCTGTCTTCATAAGACCCACCAGTCAGGGACCCACCTAATTAGTCGCCATGGCGACGGCGGCTAATTCCCTGGTCTGCCATGCCAATCACGTCCTGTCTGTGGTGGCAATCAGAAAGCCACATTTATCCACTGCTGGGCCGGATCTGTGTAACAGATGTGTGTGTGTGCGCGTCTTTGTGTAAGTATGCGCGCATGTGGGTGGCTTAGGGGAGTTTGTGTGCGTGTGTGTGTGTGTGTGTGTGTGTGTGTGTGTGTGTGAAACTTGCGAAAGGCTCGTATTTACCACAGACAATGTCGCTTTTACGACTCTGGATGGATTAAAAAAAAAAAAAAAATCCGTCAAATCTTTTTTTTCTTTTTCTATCTTTCAGGACGGCTGCGCAGACAGACAGACAGACAGACAGACAGACAGACAGAGAGAGACAAGACGCAACAGAAACCCCCCCATCTCTCCCCCCGACCCTCGCTAACGTCTGGAGGAAGTGTTTGACTGGCTGGAGGAAGTGTTGTTAGTCAATCCGCTCACGCCCACCCAGCAGCAATCAAACAAGTATCGCGCACCGGACGCGCATGCACGCACGCATGACCACAACACCGCACAGACGGTCCAATCCAAGAACACATCATCCTGACGCCGAAATCAACAATCAACAACCGCCCGAGCCGCCTCATTACAATAGTCGATCAATTAATCAGCGCGGGATTAGACAGGCAAATACCTGGGAATGGCCTCGCGAATGGTGACGGACGACACGGATGAATAAATTATGCATTTGGGGAGGGGGGAGGGGCACGGTGGGGGGAAGCGCGCGCCTGGTCCAGTTCTTAGCATCAGCTAGCTGTCACTCCGGGTAATTACCATCAGCTGGAATGGGAAGAGGTGGGAGGCAGGTGGAGGCGGGGTAGGGGGTCGGAGGGGCGAGGTCACGTATAGCCACACGCACAAAGTTCCAATAAACGGCCCATAAACAGACACGCACGCGCACACACGCACACGCACACACGCGCGCCGACACTCTCGCCGCTGCCAATCTGAAACTTCAAGCGCACATCAAAGCCGACTTCTAATCAGATGTATGCTGTTTGATCCCTCACCGCCGCCGCTGCCTCCTCGGCGGCACGCGCACGCACCCGCACCCGATGTATGTTCAACATAACCTACATTGCACGGGACCGGAGAGAGAGAGAGAGAGAGAGAGAGAGAGAGAGAGAGAGAGAGAGAGAGAGAGAGAGAGACGGTGCGCAGGTTGAAAAAAAAGCAGCAGCAATAATTCATGACTTTGACTTTCCAACTCAGTGCCTGCGTGTGTGTGTGTGTGTGTGTGTGTGTGTGTGTGTGTGTGTGTGTGTGTGTGTGTGTGTCAAGTTCCAGCGACGCTCCATTGTTCTCCCTCCCTCCCTCCTGGATGGATGGGTAGGTGGGAGCAGCGGCCGCCGCCGGCGAGGCTCCTACCTGTCTCGTGCGAGAGGCTCTTGGTTCTCGCCGTGTTGGCCGAGTGATGCATGGCTCCGTAGCGCTCGGTGTCTCTGCTCGACCCGCTGCCCTGCTCTCCTCGCCGCCACGCTCCTCCTCTCCTCTCCGCTGCCTTCAGGCTCCTCTTTTCTGGATTCTCAATGTTTTTCGGTTTGGTTGTTTGGGATTTTTTTTCTCAGCCTCCCTCCCTTTTCGTGCCTTTTCAAAGTCCCGGGTCGCCTCTTTCTCTCTCCGCCGCCGCTGTTCTTCCTCACTCTTGTTTTGCCTTTCTCCACCTGCTCGCAACTCTGTTTTTCCTTCTCTCTTTTTTTTTTTATCCTCCTCTCTTCCCAGCCGGGGCGCAGCCTGCTAGCCGAGTGGCGGAGCGCCGCGCCTGAGGCGAGAGCAGCGCTGGGGAGAGACGCACACACTCGCGCTGTGTGGGAGCGACACACTCGCGCACGTGTGAGCCGCCGCTGCCGCTGCAGCCGCTGCTTCTGGTGCTGCTGCTCCACACACCAAAACACCGGAGGGAGAAAAGAGACGAGCTGGGCGCCGCGATCCTCCCGCTGCTTCCAGGAGGATCAGCTTCTCTCGTCTCCCGCCGCTCCCTCGCTGCTCTCCGCCGTCCTCCTTGCTCCCGGTGTTGCCGCCGCTCTCCTTCTCTTCTTCCTTCTTCGTTCTGTTCTCCTTCTTCTCGCTCAATCCGTCAGAGATCGCGGCCGGCTCGGGCATCGGGGGAACGGAGGGACGTGGAGGAGAGGAGAGGCGCTGTTCAGCGAGAGGCAGGCAGAGCAGGAGAGAAGGAGGAGAGACGAGGCTGTGGCTCCATCCTCCATCTGCCCACAGCTGAGACTGAGAGCAGACTGAACGCGCACACACACACTCTCTCTCTCTCTCTCTCTCTCTCTCTCTCTCTCTCTCTCTCCCAGCAGCGCCGCACCACAGAGACGGAGGGCTGCTTGTGAAGGGGGGAGGAAGGACAACGGCAGCAGCTAACGAATGAGGCGAGAGGGAGAGAGAACAGGGAGGAAGGGGGGGCGTTGTGACGGGTAGTCGGAGGAAGAGGAGGTGGCAACAAGGGCAGGCGAGAGGAGAAGGGATGGAGCACGGCGAGGCGGCGGAGAGTGAAGAGAGTGACAGGATCGCACGGCGAGGACGGAGAAGAAAGAAAGAAAGAAAAAAAGGAGGAAAAAAAGCAGGCGTATCAAAGGCGAAAGGGGGGGAGGGGATGGTGGGATGAAAATGAGATAAAGGGGGGGGTTGCCGAGGGGGGGCGGGCAGGAAGGAACAGAGGGGAAGGACGAGAGGGTGGAAGGGTGGCGGAGGGAAGGAAGGTGGCAGGACGGAGGAAGGAGGACAGGAAGGGCAGAGGACACTGCGGCGCCGGAGCCGCTGATGTGTCACATCTCCCGCTCGCTGTGCACACGCACGGTGCTACACAGTGAAGAGGACGGGCAAGCAACTGCCTCTTTAGTTACAAAGAAGAAAAGCAAATACAAAAAAATCTCTAAAAATATTGCAAATCCTCGTTTTTGATTCCAAAAAGAAAACGACCAGCTGGGCTTGTGGCCCCCACCGTCCCCTCCGTCCCCTCAGGCTCCGGGCCGTCTGCTCAGGTGACGCAGCAGCAGGTGAAGTGAAGGTCCTCGCGGCGCCCAGCAGAGGGCACACGCAAAGTCACTGCTGGACCGACTGACTGGGGCCGAGGTCACCTGTTCAAATCTGAGCAGCTGACGCTCAGCAACGGAGCCGCTCAGCAGGGAGAAACCACCCAGGTCGGTTGCTGCACGAGGACACCCGACGTTCTTTAACTGCACAGCCTGCCAGCGGAGGAGGAGTCGCTTGTGTTTGATACAGTTTCCACTTCAAATTCAGATCCTGCACGACGCAGCGGAGAGGCTGCAGATGAAAGCGGGACAACGCATCAACCCGGGAGCGACAGGACACACAACACACACACACATACACACACTTGAGGCGCTGAGACCAAGGTGTGGAGGGGTGGTGGTGCACAGTGGTGTCGGTGAAGAAGAAGGAGGAGGAGGAGGAGGAGAAGAGGAAGGAGAAGATGAAAAGTGAAGGCCAAGGGGAGCCGACGCCGTCTGACTCTCTGTGTGACACTCGTCGATGTCATCCATCATCCCCAACGAGTCACCACACACACACACACACACACACACAGGGGACGCTACGGCGACGCCAACCGCTAGCTAGGTGTGAGCACATAGGCTCGTTCTCTCTCTTTCTCTCACACACACATACAGACACACACACACATATATGTTGCGCAAGAGCGATGCGACACACACACAGAAGCACTGTAAGCTCCCCTGACGCACACACACTCATACAAAGGTGCTGAAGCTCAATTTACAGCAGGGGGCGGGGCAGAGGGGCAACACGCAGAGGGGAGGGGGGAGAGGGGGGAGATGGTGCGCGCCTATGACTTCATGGTATTAAAAGGCTACATGGGGGTTGGGTGGGGTGGGGTGGGGGGGCTCAGGTGGAGTCGGTGGGGCGGGAGGAGGAGGGGAGGGGAGGGGAGGGGGCGGGGGGGGTCTACTGGATTTCTCGATGAGCTCGCCGTCAATTTGTCACGACGGGAAAGAGGAAAAAAAAGAGAAGAAAAACAGCGGAGACAGATATAAATTGCTTTCTTGACAACACCTTGTAATACTCCATCATGCGCGGCGCGTGCACGTGCGCGCACACGCGCGAATGCGCGCACGGCCGCAAATGCGAAGCCCGTACGCTTTGTGGCACGGCGCTATTTATCAATGCCAGTCAGTATCAGTGGACCTGGCACGAGGTTAACCCCCCCCCCCACACACACACACACACACACACACACGTTGGTATAGATACATATATTGAACATGTAAGTGTGCTGCAAAGGGGGATGGGGGGGGGGGTTCTTTGACGTCCCTTCTGCCTCCAGGAGTCCAGGCAGGACAGACAAGACGTTTGAGTGAGAGAAGAAGGGAAGATAGTGAGACAATATCTTTTTTTTTGTTTAGCCCTCTGTTTACAGCCTCCCTTTGCAAAAAAAAAAAAAAAAAAAAAAACCAACAGCTTTTGCTTCCTGATGCATTTTTTTCCCATGTGTTTAGAGCAAAAATACGGCATTCTCGACCTCGAGCAATCAACGGGCTCAAGTGATGCAAATCATCTGGGACCGTTACGAGAGAGGTATCAGGGCCCTTTGTGACATCACAAAGTGGGCAGTTCACTCAAAGGCCAAAGACTTAAAAATATTCACTTCCCAGCACCTAGAATGCTATTTCCTATCTCACAATTCTCCCCTTGCGTCAGTGGCAGTTTTCCTTCTTCCTCCCTCGCCCTCTGCCCCTCCCTTTTTTACACCTGTCCACTGAACTGAGGACACTGGGAGGGGAGGAGGAGTAGGAGGAGTTTGGAGGGGGAACGGGCGCCACAAGAGAGTGGGGAGAGGGAGGGGCTGGAGAGAGAGGGAGAGCAGGGTTTCGCTGCTACACGGCGCCCCCATGGGTTGAACATGGTCATTTGTCACGAGTCTGAAGGCTTAAGAAAAGACTAGTTAACCTTTACGGCTGATCCCCCCGGGAGACACCACGGACGGGGCCGGGCGAAAAAAAAAAAAAAAAACCTCCGGGTGTGTGTGTGTGTGGGCGTGCACGAACCTGCGCATGCGCACGTGCACCTGCGGCCCCTTGAACTCACAATCGATAGCGGTGAAACACGTCATGCAAGAAGCAAGAGGTGGCCATTGTCTTTTTTTTTTTTTTTTTTTTTTTTTCCTCCTCCTTCACGTGAGTTCTTTTTTTCCCCCAATCGCGCCCCTCCCCACCGCCATACCCGTCGTGCCCACCGCGCCCTGCCAGAGTAATTAATCACCTTGTGCTAATGAGCTATTTAACTAATGACAGACTGACATGCCGCCGCCGCCGCCGGTGTGCGCATGTCTGGCTTGGCGCTGGCGTGCCGGCGCGAAAAGCCAGCGCGAGTGGCGGCGGAGCCACCCTCGGCACGCTAATGTGATTAATAAGGTTAAGCTCTTATTAGGCAGCCAGTGAGTGAGGAGTCCACGCGTTCACACACACACACACACACACACAAACGTAGAGCGGACAAACAGACAAGACAGACAGATGGACGGACAAGGGACAACGGACAACGAGGACGCGAATACAAAACAGCAGAAGCTGGACGACTGCTTGAAAGTCGTGCCGGGAGTCTGAGGCTGGGCAAAAGTAGGCCAAGGAAATACACCATCAGACAAATATACCATCAGACGCTCTTCACGCTTTCCACAACATGCTGTCAGTCTTTGTTACCAGAGCACACTAATGACATATCAGGGAAAGAGAGGAAGAGGAACGGAGAAGAAGAAGAAGCAAGACACAGCAGGAGGATGCTGATGATGATGATGATGATGATGATGATGATGATGATGATGATGATGGTGATGGTGATGGTTGTGAGGAAAAAGTTCACCACATCTTCCAAAGCTGGAAACATGTTGCGAAAGAAAAAAGAAATTCCAACAACAAGCAACAACATCAAAAACAGAGGAAAAAAGAACAACAACAAAAAAACAACAACTTCTGAGGCCTCTCGTTGCTGCGTCTTTATCAACTTTTTCAGCCGAGTTGACATTGTTGCAGACAAAGGCTTTCAGGCCCACCCCGAGAAGAACTGAGCTTTCCATTTACTTGCGTGTTACGATGGCAAAAAAGATAATGGTTAAAAAAAAAAATAAAAAAATAAAAAAATAAAAAAATCGAGCAACCCTCCCAAAAAAGGTGAAATTACAAAAGCCAAAAAATAAATAATAAAAAAAAATCTCCAAAAAAGCCAAAAAGCCCCTCTGTCCTTCAAGACTGGCTTTAACACGGCAGACAGCCGCACAAAGGAGCCACTCCAAGAACAAATTTGATGTGTCCTTAGAACAATGTCCTTGTTTTTCTCCACGCAGCGGGATACTTCCTTTGTAAGCACGCTCACGCCGTATAATAGACTGTGTGCCGAGCAATTAGAGCCCTAAAAAAAACAAAAAAAACAAAAAACAAAACAGGAGGCTCTCTATCAAACCGCCACACAAACGTGGGAGCGCCGCTCGAGACGGAGGAGGTGGGGGAGGGGGGGCATCCCGACCTGCAGTCAGGCTTCATCGTGTGTTTTCAGGATTCTGCAGGGTTTTTTTTTTGTTTTTTTTTTTAGCTTCCTTGAGGAAACGCCGTTAAGGCCGAGAAGGTTCGGGTCTCCTGCAGGATCTGAGCTGCGCTGCATAATCAGGGGGCCGACCTGCCGGCAAACGCGCATAACTGCGGTGCGCGGGCCTCCGTGCGCGTGCCTGACCCAACAGCGCGTCCCCCAGGAGGAGCTTTGGCGCAGAGCGAGACTCATTTGCATTCTCGCGGCTCCCTTTGGCTTTTTTTTTTTCCCGCCCTTTTCTTCCTTCCTTTCTTTCCGTCTTTCTTTCGGCGGCTTCGGAGGCAAACAGCTGCTTAATGGTCATGGCTCTTCGGAGACCAGACATTGGGAAGCGCAGAGGGGTTTAGTAGCGAGGGCCTTTTGGCACTTGTGCGCCCACACACACATGCACGGGCATGCGCAACAAACGTGTGGTGTGTGCCAGGCCAGGTGAAGCCTGGATCAACGATGGTTGTGAGAGGTAGAAGTGAATAAAACAAAGTTGAGAGGAGGAAAATTTGCCAATTTTTTGTCAAATTTATGCTGAGAAACTGCACCGGTGCGTTTTATTATTTCTTTATTTTTACCGGGGGTCTCATAAATAGCCCAGCCCTGACTGTTCAGTGGCCGCAGGACGTTTGGAGTGAAATTAATGAAAGGACGACTGGAAGGAGCAGTGGAGGGGGTGTTGTTTTTGGAGGAGAAAAAGCTGATTTAAAGAAGCCAAAAGAGAGGATTGAAGACGGATTTTGAAGGCGGAGGGTCGGGGAGGGGGGTCGAGTGCTTTCTTTAATTCTTGTGACGCCACCAAATCCAAATGAGCTACTTGAGCAGCAGCTTTACCGGCAAAATGAAAAAAAATCAAACTAAATAACAAAACATGAGTTTTCTTTATTTCTGAGCTAATTTGGCAGCTTGAGGCCACATTCCCTCTGATATGACTCTACTGTTGTCTTACGACAAACGAGAGAAGACAACTGGAATGAGGAATGAGTGAGATCACCGGCACCAAACGCAGCTGTTTAGTCGAAACAGACCAGCAAATAACAGAACAATCTTTACCAAAAAAATGAGAGATGTTCACAAAAGAATAAAAGAATAACAGGAGACTTTATTGGACTTGCCATGCTATTGGTTAAGAGATTTACTGAATGAATGTACAATCTTTGATTTTTTTTTTTTGCAGCTAAGAAGTATTGAATGCAGTCTTTTTGTCGGAGGACAAATACTGTCATAATGAAGTCATTTTTTTAATCAACCTCTTTTAAATGCAAGTGTGATCTGTCTTTTTAAAGAGGAACTGAACTGAAAAGTTTGTGTTTACAATTTGACATCCCCCCCCCTTCAGCCATTTAGACACAGATTGATTTTGCAACCGATGTGATAAAATGGCAGTAACCAGGTGACTCTGATGGACAGACGGCAACGACCTGCGTCAAGCTAATCGCTGCTCTTCCACTTTGGGCTCTTTTAACTCTAGGTTGTTCCTGATAACTTTCTGTAGGTTGAGCCAACGAGCCCATAGAAACATTTCCATTTGGTAGCCATTTAATTTTCATCCAGTTTTAAAATATTTTCTACTCTTGCATCTGTCTGTCTTCTGCAAAAAGTGAATTGTCTCTCTCATAATAGTTCATTTTTTTCATTGTTTTCATTGAGTCACTCTGGTCAACCCCTCTGGCCAAAACCACAAGTTTGAGTTGAGTCTTAGATATCATGGAAAGATATCCAGATCGCATGCAGTCAACCCCTTGTGTGCAACGTCGCATTATTCCAGCCGCCGTCTTTCCCTTCTACTTCCTGCCACCCTCTGGCCCCTCCCCCCTGCAGCTTTAGCAGGCTGCCTGATGCCGTCTGATTTCAGACATGCCAAGACTAACAATAAAAAATGGCTCTGCAGTCAGACAACCTGTATAAATGTAAATGCGCCCCATGAACAGAGAAAATAAAAACACAAGGCAAAAAAAGAAAAAGAAAAAGACGACAACGCCTGCGGTGCTGCATGAAGATAAGAAGCCGAGAGGACTTTAAGGAGCAGCGTAGGATGAGCATCGGAGACACGGAGACAAAAGACCTTGTGACCTCGCAGGTGCCTGAGGAAGCACAAGTGGAATCAAATCAGACGGACAGAAGACGGAGGGCAGGAGACGCCACTGTTGGAGGGGGTTGGGGGGGGTGCAGAAAACAAGAGGGTTGATGGGCAATTCTCTCTCTTCTTTGTAATAAAGATGATGAATCCCTCAGCGGAGGAATTCAATCAGTCTCCGGCAGGAAAAAAAAAAAGCAAGCAAGCAAACAAACAAACAAAAAAAACCCCACAACACACCTGTCATGTGTGAGCAAACAGCGCCGTGCCGACACAAAGCTTGTGTGTGTGTGTGTGTGTGTGTGTGTTGTGTGCGTAACTAAAGCAAAAGAAAGCCAAGTCTGGCAAAGTGAGATTGCGAATCTTTTGTTTGGATGCGTTTATTTCTATTCAGGAAGAAGAAAAAAAAAATGATGATGATAAAGAAACAACACAAGCGTAGTTCGTCGCTCGGCTGCTGTCGTGGATGAAAGCGTGGTAGTGTTTTCCAGGAGGCGTGTGACCGATCTACGGCAGCGCATGCGGTGTGTGTGTTTGTGTCCTTTCCTGGCCCTTTACCAGGCATGAGCGCTGCCTCTTTGCAAGACTAAATAGATTACAATGCCCGTGCCAGGCAGATCAATACGCACAAGCTATGGCCCAATTAATTGCTTGTGACAACCCAAAGAGACCACGGAGCCGTGCACATCACTTACCCCCCCCCCGCAACCCCGCCACCCGCCCTGCACCGGCGAGCGTGCACATCCGTGGCCGGGCGGGTAGCTTGCTGCACTGGCTGAACTGTGCGTGCCCGCCGCCCCTCCTTTGAAAAAAAAGTAGTCATTGTTAGTCAATAGGCAATCTCTGCGTCTCAACCGCAATGTGCGGGCTGTTAATTCGTTTACAGTGGGAGGGCGGGTGCCCTTGACAGCGGCCAATGAGGAGAGAGCAGCAGCAGCAGCAGCAGCAGAGGAGGAGGATGTTGTTCGAGTTTGAACAGACGTTGGGGGGGGGGCAAGGGGGCAGGGGGGGTGTCATGATGATGGATAGAAGAGGAGAATGGGGTTCTCCCAGAAGGAGAGGTGTAAAAATAGGATCGCACCTCTCCCCCGACACCCCGCCCGCCTCTCTGCCCATTTATCCCATCGCTCGTCCTCTGGCCCCTCTGGCTCCCTCCCCCTCTGCTCTCCCCTCACCTCCTGACATTCCCCGCTCTTCCCTCTTAGCCTCCCACCGAGGGGCTCTTCGGCTTCCACCGTCGCAGCATTGGAAACAACAACAACAAGAATAACGGGAATCTATTGGCGAGCGCAAAACAAGACCGAGCTGAGTGATATCTGACCAAAAGTCTGTTTCTGGACAGGACGAGCGTGTTAGCGTGAGGTCCAGCAACACCTAAGCAACACCAACATTAGCAACAACAACAACAACAACTACAATGTGTCACTGGCGAAGACATTCTCGCCTTACACAACCCTCCGGAACAAGGTGAGCACTTTGAGCTGGCGGCTTGAGTCACAGGCAAAGAAGTCAGAGGAGAAAGAGGCAGAAGTCGTTAGCGGCGCCGAGACTGAGAGCAGTTTGTCAACCACTTCAATAAGTCAGGTGACGCCTGCTGTCAGCGCCCTGCTGGTTGTGTCGTAGTCACATCCAAAGAGGGCCTGTGGTTCAAAGCATGCGTGCGAGAAGAAGGGAAAGAACACTGAGCCACACACACACTTTCTAATGGCTAAGGCTTGTTTTAGCCTTAATGTTTAAAAGGAAGAAAACACTGAATTCCACTTAATTAAAAAGAAAAAAGCCTTTAGAAAACAAAAATGATTTGTCAAATGGGTCTCTGAAAAAAAAAAAAAACAACCAATAAATTAAGTGCCTCTCCATCAATTGGATGTGTGTGTGTCTGTGTGTGTGTGTGTGTGTATGTTGTGGGTTGGGAAGCTGAGTACACAGAGAGGTGACTTGCATTCAAGTGGACAAGTCGTAATTGTCCCTTCAGTTCGGTGAACGCCGGCCATGTTTAACACTCTCCTCCAGTATGAACAGCTGTCATGTGGGTTAACGAGTCGGAGGGAAAATGTCACAACTTGTTCGGCTAACGTGTCCACACATTAGCTATGTGTGCTAATCTCCCCGCTCTACACGCACAAGAAAAATGCATAACAAACAAATGCAAAGCACATCGCAGAAAGTGCCTGCCTAATTTTTGATTTGTTTTGCTCATCAAAAGCCGGGTAAAATAAAATCTAACCACTCATGTATTTTAGCACAGTGCTGTGTCAGATGCATATCGTTGATAGTCGTCCTCTAGGAAACACAACATTGTAGCAGTTCTGGTAAAAGAAGGCGGCCCTCGGGATTTAGGGCTACGTGCGGCATAATTTTAGCCAACGCTAGCATCCATTTGGAACATGCCTCGTGCTATTTGCATGTGTTTTCTGAAGCTGCGTCGTGTTAGAAATGATTGTTTCTTGCTATTTATAACGGCGGCAGGGCAGCTGGAGGAAGGGAAATAAATATCAGCACTAGAGATTCACATACCTGTTTTTTTATTACCTTCTATCTGACGATGATGAAAATCGCTTATTGCCCTAGTTGCCATTTCCATCCATCCATCCATTTCCATATGTATATATATACGTATATATATATATATATACATATATATATATATATATATATATATATATATATATATACATATATATATATATATACATATATATATATATATATATATATATATATATATATATATATATACATATATATATATATATATATATATATATATATATATATATATATATATATATATATATATATATATATATATATATATATATATATATATATATACATATATATATATACATATATATATATATATATATATATATATATATATATATATATATATATATATATATATATATATATATATATATATATATATATATATATATATATACATATATATATATATATATATATATATACATATATATATATATATACATATATACATATATATATATATATACATACATATATATATACATATATATATATATATACATATATATATATACATATATATATATATATATATATATATATATATATATATATATATATATATATATATATATATATATATATATATATATACATATATATATATATATATACATATATATATATATATATATATATATATATATATATATATATATATATATATATATATATATATATATATATATATATATATATATATATATACATACATATACATATATATATATATATATATATATACATATATACATATATATATACATATACATATATACATATATACATATATATATATACATATATATATATATATATATATATATATATATATATATATATATATATATATATACACACATATGTATATATATATATCGAGAGAGAGAGAGAGTCGGGTAAAAAATTTGCACTTAATTTGCGATTAATCGCAAGTTAACTCAGGACATTAATGCGATTAATCGCGATTAAAAATTTCAAATGACTGACCCAATATACACATATAAATTTAGATATAGCCCTGCGATGACCTGGCGACTTGTCCAGGGTGTCACCCTGCCTTCGCCCTAAGACAGCTGGCATAGGCTCCAGCAGACCCCCGTGACCCTGAATAGGAATAAGCGGGCATAGAAGATGAATGAAAGAATGAATATATGAATGTAGATATATATTTTCCATCATAGACTGTATGTGTATATACAAGGGAGAGAGAGTGAAGCACAGCCTCATGTCTCTCACTCCTCCGCTCAGTCCTCCAACACACACTGAGGACAGAAGCCTCTCGATCCCTGCTGGGGTTCCGTCTTCATCGCATCACAGCCGAAAAAAAAAGACAACAAAAAAAATGTTAAAAATGTGTTTTTTTTACCGATCCCGGGTGGCGCACTTACACAATAAAACTTTGGCTGGCTACAATAAAGCCATATTTACACCCAGGGGTTGCTTACACAGCCCCCCGCACCCCCCTGCTTTGCATTCACACGGCCGCGCGGGTCCACATTCAGACGCTAGTGGCCTACCAGGGACTCTAATGGAAGCCGTTCAAAGCACCACTTATTGTCCTGTGTGTCCCAAATGCTCGACAAGGCAAACGGCGCCGAGGCCACAGACGTAGCGGAATGGAAACAGTCCTGCGCTGCTCTGGCCCCTCTGTCATCCTTCCTCTTTCCAAGTCCAACTTCCATTCTTCATCTGTCCTCTCTGATATCTATCACTTTCTCACTCATTAAGCCATCGCCCTCGCTGCTCCATTCCATTCTTCTTCTTCATCTCTCTCTCTCTCTCTCTTTCTCTACAGAGAGGGAAAAACAAACAGCTGCCAGGGTCGGGCTGGCCGATGAATTCCAAATGACTTTGAAGGGCAGAGGCGCTGACCGACTTTCTCCGGGGGAAACGGCCGGCAAGCGGATTGGAAAAAAAAAAGCAGTGTCAAATAAATATGGTCCAATCCAAACGTGCACGAACACATTCGCACACACAGTTGCTCCCTGAATCAATACGGCATCCTGAGCTCGCCTGCTACCGAGCCATTCAAATCCTTTTGGAGGTGGAAGCACATGAGTAGACCGAGTTGCACGAGTGGCTAAAACCCGCTCCCGTGTGATGCCGCGCGGTTTTTTAATAAAAAGGAATGAGTCCGTCTCTTCCTTCCGCTAAAATTAATTTTATTTGAGTCTCCTTTCGAACTCTCTGCTGGCTCAAGAAGTCTGCCTCGCCTCCCGCCGCGGCTAAAATTGCTGCTCTTGCTGGGTCGGCATGAGTCAATAGTTCGCTTTTCGTATTATCAATCACGCGTAATGTGCGCGATACGTCTCCATCCTGTCTCTTGTTTTGAGCTCGCTGGCCGTCACCGTCTGGAACCATCCATCACGAGGGGACCTTTATTTAGTGGAGCTCAGCAAAGGTTAAATAAAGACATTTACATAATTCTTCATGATTTCTGCTGCTATTTTCTGCTCAGTGGATTCAACATCCCAGTGTGAAATGATTAAGAGTGAACCAGCAAGTGCCAGGGAACAAACTTGTGGCCAAATAAGAAGGAAATCAACATTGTGATTTTGCTGCTCTGACTGATTGACTGGTATTATTGGCTATTCCTCACGTCTTATCTGGGTGATCAATGGATGCTAATTCAAGTTCAAACATAACTCATCCTGAGAAGTTTGTATTAGCAAATACATTTAGACAAAAAACAAGTACAGAGTTGACGTAGATGTTGCACAAGTGTTTCAAGAACACATCAGCTAGAATTGAACTGGACTGCTATAAAGCTTTAACCTGTATACTTGGGTTTGGGGGCTTTGCAAGTCCTCCCTCTTCTATACTCCAGCTTCCTCCTACAGCCTGAGACATGCACATTATACTGACTGGCAACACTGTGAGTGAGGACGGTTGTTTGTATCTACAGCCACTTTCCCACTGAAATTAGGGGGTTGACACTCTGTTTTTTGAACGTGAGACGACTATCAATCGGTATTTGGCCTCTTTCCCACTGGCACCTGGTGGAAAGCTGCACAGCCTCCACTTTCAAAGCTGTGTGTGTGCTGACGTCATCGCGCTGAGAGCGCGTTGATGAAGTGCGACAGAATTCAGGTAAGTAAACAATGGAGAGCAACGTGGAAGCGAGTCCGGCTGTGGCCAGTGTTCTTTGTTGCTGGGCACTTTTGACTGTAGCATCGGCTATTTGAAGACCGATGGTGTCGTTCACGCCAGACTTGAAGCGGCGCGCGCCTCCGTGCAGTGAGCCTTTCCCACTGCCACCACATGCCGATTCATTGCGGGTCTACATTAGGTTTTTTGGCCAGTGGGAAAGGGGCTTATGTGGCCCCGGCAAAAACTGCCAAATGTGAACCGCCACCTTCACCCCAGACAAGCTGAATTAGGCTCCAGAACCTCCAGTGACCCTGAGTACCGATGAAGTGGCCGTAGAAGATAGAATGATGGTGGGATGGATGTCTGCTTTAAGACTGACTTAAGGCATTCAGGCTCGACAAAGAACGAGAAGACTAACTGGCATCTGAGGAATTTGAAAAATTAGCGCCGTCTGACTTTGCAAAGAAATAAAGCAGGGAATAGCCTGGGGACGAGGCTCACTACAGTCTCTCTACTGTCTTAAGAAGCTCCGACCTGAATCGTTTTCATCCCATCTGTGATCAATAAGAATCCCTTGGAGTGAAAGTGGAGGCAGCCATAGCAGTAGGGGGGGATTCACCGGTGACACAAGCAACAAGCCACGGCAAACTCATAAACGGAGGCGACAGTGGCGGAGAAGCTGCACTAGTGGCAGTTTGATCTGGACTGAAAACAAGCCCTCATTAACAGAAGAGCAAAAAAAAGAAAGAAGAAAAAGGCACGAGAGGCTTTTCTCAGCTCCTGAATGGCTCCGGCAAAGAGCTTTAGTAAACGCCACGCCGTGTCCTAGCTTACCTTCAAGTGGTGACACACATCAAGTGCCTTCACAGTGGAAAAGCTTTTGTGCACTTAGTAACGTGATGGCAACGCGGTCAAGAAAAAAAACCCCATTGGCCCATCGGGCAACTATCACCCGGAAAGTGATGTTGATCAAGACGTTGTAACTTGCGATAAACAGGCCGGAGGAGGAAACTTCGGGAGACGTTTGAATCCGCCTGGTATTCCACAAAATGTTTTGCGCTATAAGACTTATCGAAAACTTGTCAAGACCAAAAAAAACGCGGCACTAATATCGGTTTTCGAGCAGCGCTTCCTCGCTGCGCTGCGTCTCCGAGTCGAGTCATAAAACGCCGCCGCATTGTGCGACTCACCGCTTAAACCTCCATTCAGCCGTTCGACAGCAGCTTACGCTCTGTTGCGTTACCCTCCCAGTCTGTGTTGTTGTTGATTTTTTTTTCTTTCCTCTCTCCTTTAATTTCACACATCTCCAGACCAACAAGACCGTCTCGTAATTCGATTTACCGTTTGCTGTATTGTTTACACGATGAGTGATCACGCGAGTGTTTGTCTCTGTCTGTTGTGACGCTTGGGCGCGTTCAAGTCTTCAGGCCGAGAGGAAGAGGGAAAAAAACACACAAAAAAAGGAAAAAAAAAATCTGACTCATTTTCAACTCACACATGAAACGTGGTCTTGCATCTCGCCGAGCAGGTTTCCTGCGACGGCTGACGAAATTTAATTCACTTTTTTAGTGCTCGGCAATGTGTTGGTGTGTGTGTGTGTGTGTGTGTGTGTGTGTGTACGTGCTCAAGCGCTAGCTCGGTTGCTCGGTGTGTGTTTGAGTCCTTCAAAGTCTTTGAGTTTTGGCAGCGAGATCAGAGGAAATGTGCGTTGTTGTGTTTGTGGGCGCATGTGTGACGGTGTGTGTGTGTGTGTGTGTGTGTGTGTGTGTGTGTGTATGTGCGTATGAGAGAGGGAGAGAGAGAGTGAGTGAGTGAGAAGGCATGAAAGTGAGATTCTGCTCCGAGACGTTTGATGTCATAGAACAGTGTCTGCTGTCTGTCTGCCAACTGCCAGCCCTCTATCACCATCCCAACACATGGCCTCCGCAAAGTGTGTGTGTGTGTGTGTGTGTGTTTGCTTGTGTGCGCGTATGCCTGTGTGTGTGTGTGTGTGTGGAGAGACAGAAAGCAGCCTGATTATACAGGGACTTGGCTATGTGACACTGTCGCTGGGCTACTTAGACAAGTTACACGCACCTTATTGCATGTCACATGGTAATGTGTGTGCGCGCAACCGCGCGAAACAGGATTTTCGCTTTTTTTAAACTCGGGAAAGAGACGGGACCCGGGTAAAATGAGCGCTAATGCCGTGAGGGTGCGTGCGCGGAATCTGTGAAAGTCGTGCTCGCGGTCCGCCGATTATTGTGATGTTACGTGAAACGCGAAACCTCAGTCTGCGACTTTTAGCGTTACGGTTTCTTGTCAAAGGGAAGGCAAAGCGCTCCCACACCCCAGATTATAATCTCGCCGTGTCATCCACAAAATTAACAGACTTCGCCACAAGGTTTCCGTCGTCATTTATTGGTCAGATTAGAAATAAAACATCAAATATAAAATATTGATCTGCTTCTATACATTCTGTGGAAAATTTGAGGTTATTTCAACAAGAATTGACAAAATTATTGGCCTGCGAAATGATGTCAAAATTTTTGGGACACCCTGTATTTGTATAAGTGAGCTTAGCGCAAAGCTTGATAGGCGCAAATCAACCAATCGTGA